>MKEJ01016981.1:0-12078 GCA_001753735.1 Embelia ribes
TTTATCTTTTTATTTATTTATTATTATTATTATAAAATAATAGTGAGAAAAGAATCTAATAATCGAAGTGGGAGCCTGAGTCTTTACCTTGCTACTTTATTATTTAATTATCACAATAATTGTTCTTAAAAGAATGGCAATCAACAAACTGTCTATTGATGATTGGACCACCACAGCATGCACCAGGTACGGGACTCCACTAAAAAAAATCTTGGATCCGCTAAAAAAAAATAAAAAATAAAAAATAACTTTTTTTATACATACATATATATATATATATATCCACTAATATACTGACACGTTGTAGAGTGAAAATTAATATTTTATATAAAAAGTGATTCTTCTAAGCATCATCATCAATATATAAATGGATGTATATAAAAAATTTCACATCGATTTATATATAAAATTTCCATCCAATAAATATAAACATGAGTATTTTGTAATTTCTAGAACACAAACAGAAGGAAAAATGAAAATGACAACCACTTCCAAATGTGTTTGCAAAGAGCATCATTCTGAGTTCACCAAGCCTCTATAGCTATTATGTTCTAGAAAGTGTTTTCTGTTTTCAAAATCAGTCATTTTTGGGAAATACTTTGGATGATGATTTTGAAATACTTTTTTATAACCTATGAAAATCCTCCGTTTTGGAATTTTCATATGGAGTAAAATTTTATACATAGTTATATATAACAATTTTTTACATACTATTATATATATGTTGATGCATATGAGATAGAATATTGACACGTATGAAAGAGAAATTAATATTATAATAAAAAATTATTCTATCTCTTACGTATCAGCAAATGCATGGAGGTTTGTATGAATTTTCTACAAATATGTATAAAATCCTACCTATTTATTAAATGCGTTTGTTTCTGAGTTTCCATATTAAGAAAAAAATGAAACTAATTGTATTTAAACTATAGCTGTGGCAAAAACTTTCTTTGACTAGATGTACTATACAATCTTATCATCTCCTTTATGAAAAACTAAGACTAGTTGACACATGTTGAGAATTCATATTGGTCTTTTTATTTAATTGAATTTCAATAACTTTGTTACCAAATTCAGTATTTGAGAAAATGGGCACACTATGCTTTCTCAATGATTTCTTAAAAAATATTGAAATAAATATATATCACGTAAGAAAGGATAGAACTATACTTTTAGAGAGCCATACTCCGGAATAGATTTTTATAGTTTTGGTGAAAAAATAATTGATAATAGAGAAACTATGAATACTAGATTTTTCAATAAGATTATATTGTAGCAATGCTCCTAAAATTTCTAAAAGGAAAAAGACTGTTACGGAATAATTTTTTTATCTTGCAATACAGAAATTAAATGAGAGAATAAAAAGAGAAAACTGTAATATCCTGATTTTAATGGAAGCATTAATTTCTTACCAGTCTATGCTCTTGTGGATCTAATCGTTATTTTGCTAGAATGTTAGGGTGTCATTGTAATAAAGTGGGGTGTAACTGTTAGAATTCTAAAAACTTAGGACCAAGATGTATAACTTAACATACATAAGGGACTTCTTTAGTGGCTTGAAATCATTTGATTTATAGACTTGGCTTTCGTCTGAGCTCACTAAAGTGATTTCACAAGCAATAAAAACATTGGGCTTATTATAAATTAAATGACAAGTCTCATGTTCTAAAAATCTTAATAAATTCTTTTAATAGTGGGCTTCAATTTCAGCCGAATATTTTAGGGTGTTATATGATACTTGGGGGCTTAAAATGATTTGATTTGTAGACTTTGGTGTAGGGCTTTCATCTGATTCAACTATTAAATTTTTGGTTAAATTACACTTTGCCCCCATAATGTTTCTGAATATTTCTTAATGCCCCAAAGATACATTTTGCCGCCGTGTCATAATTAAAGTTTGATGTTTAATGTGGAAAGACAATTTTATCCCTAGCATTATTGTCCTATTTTATTTATTTTGAAGTTAATAATTATGAAAATTAGAGAAACACTATACTATATAATCAATTTATATATAAAATTATAAAATTTAATTTTAAAAAATTTAAAAAAATAGCGAAAAAAATGTTACATAAGGGATATTTTGTTAATTTTAAAGGTAATATTGATTTCAAAGCTGAATTTCACTTTCCCCCCAAAATTTTTAGGATAAAGTACAATCAACATATAAACCTTATTTGGGTAATCTATAATTGCCGTAAATCTCATGGGGACAAATTTTAATTTATCCTTCTAATTATGAACAAATTAAGAGTATTTTGTGAAAAATGATTGCCATTAGCACCCAAAGATTTCCACAACCCAGAAGACAAACCAACCCGGCCAAACGACGGTGTTAGTTTATTACTATTGCATTATAACCAAAGTGTGTCACAACCGGATCAAAGATTTTTTGCTAGGGGGTCAGTCCTAGAGATTGAAATACTTATTTTTTTAAAAAAATAATTATTTTCGAGGGCCAAAATTGTTAAATATTTAAAGCTTAGATGCTTTTCTATAGAAATTTTAGAGAACTAAATATGTTACGGGGAAGTTGCTTTCATTTGCAGTCTCGCCGCTCTCTACAGGCCTTCAATTATTTGATTTTAGGCTATTTAACCTAAAATAGTTATTGGGATGATAGGACGTTAACCTAAAATAATTATTGGGATGGTAGGACACATCAAAAGGAAGTTGACCGTTCCACAAATTGTTGATGAAATGAAGAATCTTATTTTTGATAAATAAATTTTTCATTTTGTTTTTTTAATGTATAATCATAATTTTGAGAGTTCAGCAATTTGGAATATTTTAAACCCTCGTGATTGTCAATAAATAATTTTGTATTTCGTACCAAACACTTAATCTTTTCTTTTTTCAAACTTTCCTCCTGCTCTTTATTTGGTCTACAATTTACATTTCTTTCTCTTTACTTATTTTTTCCTCATTTTGTCAAAACAAGTAGAAAATGAGGTTTCGAGAAGCAATTTTCATACGACAATTGCAAGCGATTTAAAATGATCCACAATTTTAATCTATTATATTGTAATCTCCCCCATAATTTTTAAAAGGGATAAATTACACTTTGCCCCCATGAGGTTTCTTATTATTTCAAATTACCTCTAAGGCATAGACAATACACTTTACCCCTTGATTATATTCCTAGTTTGATTTTTGTGTATAAGCACCATATTACCATCACTATATTGTCTAATTATATGAATTTCGAGCCTGATATTTGTTTATATTAAAGAAATATCATCATGTTTTAAGAAAAGTATAAAATATTCATGTACAATATATTTTTTTTAATAAATTGTAACACAAAAAGATACTATTTAAGAGGTACTTTGGTAATTTTTGAGCTATTTTTGACAAATAATATTAATTTCACTTTGTCTCTGACAAATGTGGGGTAAAGTGAAATGGATATAAAACTTCATGGGGAAATAATGTAATTTTAGAAACCAAGGGGGTAATCTGAAGTTTTTAGAAAACTCATGGGGGAAAGTGTAATTTACCCTTTCAAAAGTAGTTCATGGAATCTAATGAATGTCTTGCAATTACAGTCTAAAAAAAGTCCCGGAAATATTATATATTTATTTATGAAACTGAAATGAGTGGAGAGGAAAAAATTCAAATGATAAAGGGGAAGAGAAGTAGGAACAAATACATAGGATCTGTACAGACTATGTATAATTTTTTAATCAAAATATTAAAGATTTAATAGTTCAAAATGTATAAATTACAGCTTTTTGATAAAATATATATATATATATATATGCAAATGTTATGATTAGAATAAAGTCTGTTTGCATCTAAAAATAGTTGAATATATAATCACGTGTGATTGGATAAAAAGAATGGCGTGAAAAGTTCTTCCCATTAGCGTCTTAAGAGGTGCACAACCCTCATCTGCAACAAACCAACCCCGCCAACTTTCAGATTGAAACTGATCAACAAAATTTACTTGATACGACCGAATTAAAAATTTGTTAGGGATAGCCTTATAATTTAAAAATTCATAACAATTTTTTTCATTTTAGTGTTAAGTTCTTAACATGATGTTAGCACTATTCATACCCCAAAACAATTTTTATGAGAGTTCCATTTTTTATTCCTGGTCCTCCCCTATCATTATTAGAACCAAAGTGTGTTGTAATAAATTGTTGATGCAATAAAGAACCTCAATTACTTGACTAATAATTTTTTCATTTATTCAACCTCTGATTGTGATTTTGAAAGCTTAGCACTTCGCAGTATATTTTAATACCTCGTGATTGTGAAACATGTGTTTAACATTTCGTACCAAACTCTAAATTCTTCTTATTTATTTAATTTTCTTTAGCTATATAGCAATTAAGCCCGACACTGCCTGTCTACAGCGACTACTTTAAATATAAAATTTAAAATTTAAAATTTGTGCACAGCTAACCGTGCGGATGATGTCGGCTGACCTCAGCACCCACGGCCCGGAGGTTGTTGCTAAGCCAAACAGTCATCATGTCGGGCGGATTTGGGACCCCAGTCTATAAGAAGTTATATATTTTTTCAAAGGGAATCGACGAAAGAAAAAAAAAATTCAAATTTTTAATAAATATTTGGAAAATTTTCTGGAGGCTGGGAAGTGGCTCCTTGGTCTGCCTATGCATGTTAGCACTTAGCAGCTTCGGATCAAATCATCTAGGGGATATTAAAGGTCTGCAGAGATCAATTTGGATCGTTTCTGGATTTAGAATGAAACCCAACCGATCTGCATCGGTTCTGAAACTTAAGAATCAAAATCGGGCCAATAATATACTAGAATCTAATGGAACTAGGACCATCAGTTTCGGTTCTATTCCGATTTCAAATGGATGAAAAACCTTGAATCTAATATATACCATCAAATGATAAAAAAAAATAAAAAAAAATCTTAATTTCATAATAATTAGGCATAGACCAATTGCGGATTGTTAAGAATTGGAGGGGAGGGGGAGATGAAACCGAGAATTAGACTGAAATTTTCAATTTTGTATTTTTTAGAAGTAGAACCAAGCCAAAGGTACTATAGAACCTTTGAGAACCAAAGTTTCCGTATTTTCGGTTCTGTATTTTTTTTGTTTCTTTTTTTATTAAAAAAAAAGGGTACTATAGCCAAATGAGAATCAAATCGATTTTCGGTTCCAAATGATTTTTTATAGGTAGGAGAACATTTGTAACTAAATAGAGATATCAAGCAAGATATTTGGTGAAGTTGAAGACGATACCAATAAAAATATTAGAAAAACAATATAATTATTGTGCAATTACACAAATGAAAGATAAAGCTCTTAGATACCAACATAGTGAGGATGTAGGGTGTCCGTATATTTTGTTTAAGTTCTTCAACATTTTTTTTTTTTTATTGCTAAAGAGTAAAAGAAAAGACAGGCCAGCCCCGACACGTGAACCTGGATCTTGTAACCCCATGAACGTGTCGCAAGCTTGCCGTGAGCCTGCTTCTCCAATTCCAAGTCGGGGTTTTGATTAATAATTGTCTAGTCAAAAAAATTGATCGCTCCGTAAACGTACAAATTATTTAAGTAGCAAGTGCAATAGGAATGATATAGTTTTATCGGTAAGAAATTAAATATCGATCTCAGGAATTCCTAATAAACTCAAAAGTTCTAAGAAATTTCTAACCGCACATTCTTAACTTTAGAATTCACTGTCGGTTACTAAACTAGCTAAATTACACTTACTCTTAATTGCTACTTGATTGGTCTCGATATAAGAAATATATTGGCTAATGAATTACTAACAATTTATCAAATATAAGTTTTGACAATGTTAATTAAAAGTCTTTTGGTTTCCTTTCCTAATTTGCCAAATTAATGAGTTCTAATAAAGATTGTCTATGAAATCATTGATATTTACAATTTGATTTATTTTTATCTAGTATGTGATAGGAAGTTTGTCAAAATTCATAACTATAATTGAGTAATTTTTAAGATACTTAAAAGGGTTAAAAATAATAGATTTAATTCTAAATCAATTTTTTGAATTAAGATTTACAAATCATATTCATCAATTAGGATGTTAGTGATGCCACTAATTTACTTTCATCAAGTGGGTAAGAATAAATCTAGCGTAGCATGATAATATTAAAAAAAATAAAATTCAATTGAAAAATATTAATGATGGCATTGCAACTGATTAATAAAATAATTATGCCTTCTTACAACTTTTCCACGTGAATCAACAGATTGAAGAACAAGAAGAACAAAACAAAAATTACGAATGTAAAATGATGAGGTGGCAATGCTCCCTGAGTAGCCTTCTCCCAATAACAAAAGAAAACCTAACATATGAAAATGAAAATAAAAATGAAAATGAAAATGATGAGGGAGTTCCCCCTTCTGCCATCAATCCCCTAGCTTTTATTTCCCACCCATCAATCCCCTAGCTTTTATTTCCCACCAAAAATAAAAATAAAATAAAAATAAAATAACAAAGCAAACATGGGGAAATAAATGATGATCAGAAAATATGAATGAGTGATGGTGAGTCGTATGAGAAAATGATAGTGGTCAGGGAAGGACTCTAAGGGAACATTAATTTATAGGTAGGAGAGGATTGTAAAATATGGTTTTTTATTTTTATTTTTTAGCTATATGATGAAAATACATCGGAATTATGGGTTATTTGTTGTGCTTTTTATTCCTTTAATTATTGGGTCTTTAATTTTCACAACTCCGCAGCAGATTTTTACAAGTTCATAATTTGGTTTTTTTTTAACATCAATTTCTTGAAACAGATATGAAAACCAATAATTCCAAAATATAGTATATTACGTGCATTGAATGTTAAATAATTGATGTTATTTCTCTAGATTAAAATTCTATTTTATTCATTATTACAGCGCAATCAAGTTGCACCGAATTTTTTTGACCAATATTTCTATACCTCTTAGAAGAAAGTTAAAAAAATATATTTTTTCTTTTAATATTAGTCTTCACTCGTGGTGCAAGAGAGTCCAATATCGAGGCATGTTGTGAATTCTTTCACCACTTTTAAGCGATTAAAACTATTTTACTCATTCCATAATCATCAAAGACAAGAGTTACAGAGAAGAATAGCAAGCATCTAACTTAACGGGCTAAACCACCAATAATAAGCCTAAAACCCAATTACTCATTCTTATTATTAATTTAATAATAAAAACACAACTAAAAAATTTACCTTTTGAAATTTTATCATCAACAAAATATCATAAATTAATATTAAAATTATATTTTAAAATCAAAAATATTTTTCAAATAAAGATGAATGAGCCTATATGTAAGTCATATAATTTTTTTACATAATGCATACAATTATTTTCTGAGTTTTTTTCTTAAATCTATTAAAAATAAAAAGTAGTATTTATTTACAAGTTTGTATGTTATAAGCATGGATGAAAAATGAAATATTAATTATGGACATGAGGCTGCCCCTAATCAATCACAAAAAACTATAGAATTTGGAAATTGATGCAGTGACAACTACATTTTAGGTCGACAAGTAGCATGTTACACATGTTTCTTTCTTTTCTTTATGTTATTTATATAATTAGTTATGATTATATTTTACATAGTTTATTTGCTTTATATCTATAATTTTGAAATGTTTTAAAAGATCTTACGACAATAATAATAAAATGATAGAGATAGTTATTTACAAGTTGAAATATAAATAACAAATCAATTATTCTTCTATTCAAAAATTCAGAAAAATAGGCAAATTCTCTCTATATATGTATATATCATATCATATATCATATATAATAAATGAAAAGGAGAACCTCAAAGTCATATTGCGTCAAGTGTCCATCTTAATTGATTGACATGTGGACACTTTTCATTAATATGCTAAAATATAAATTAAAATTTTAATTTATTAGTAAAATAAAAGCCATATTGTGCCAAGTATCCATCTTAATTGATTGACATCTGGATATTTTTCATTAATATGCTAAAAATTAAATTAAAATTTTAATTTATTATTAAAATAAAAAAAAAAACACATCTTTTAGTCAACTTCCAGCATTATTGCAAATGACATGTCACTATAAGCTTCCTCTTTCACTATTATTGCAAATTAATTTTAGATGGTATATTTTTTCTCTTTTAGGTAACGGTTATTTATCATACAAAACTTACAAAACATATAAATGTGGTATTCAGTTTCCACTTTCATAGAATATGATTTAAAGATAGATTAATTCTTCATTTTAACATCAAACTTTTACATGCACAAATTATCTTTTGATTTATTTTTAAATTTTCTAAATTCGTATGCATTATCTGCTTTCTAATTATTATTATGTTTATATCTTCAGAATTCCTTATAGTTTTCATGCCACACTTAGGCCTTATTTTTTTTTTTTTATGTAATATTTGTTTTAGTCATTGCAAATAAAAGCATGATTGCAAATAATTGATATTTCAAATTTTGAAACTCCCAAATTTTTATTAAATTAATTTTTATTTGATAATAATTGATAAATGGACACACGTCATTCACGTGGAGTGACATTTTTTTATTGTAAATAAATGAAAATGGGTTCTATAAAAAATTGAAAATTCCATTATATACAAAAATATAAAAGGAAATACTCAACTATAGACTTCCACCAAGTGGGATTTCCTATGGTGCCATGTGTCATTACAAAAATTACATTCAATTATATATATTTTTAAACATAAGGTAAGGTTATTACTATTGAGTGTGCCACCTGTCATTACAATTGAATAGTATTTACTCTTAATAAAAGTTAGTTGTAATTTCCTCACAATTTTGAATAAAAAACTTTAATGTTTTTAGCCGCTGTAAATAAATGCATAATTGCAAATAGTTGATATTTCAAATTTGTAACTTCCAAATTTTTATTAAATTATTTTTTAATTGTTCATAATTGATAAGAAGACATACATCATTCATATTGTGGAATAAATAAAAATGGATTCTATAAAAAATTAAAAAATCCATTATATACAATAATACAAAAGGAAGACCTCCACATTAGGCTTCTGTCAAGTGTCATCTCCCATTGTGTATTATGTGTCATTACAGCAATTACATTTACTTAGATATGTTTTTTAGCATAAGATAAGATTATTATCATTGAATGTGTAACTTGTCATTACAATTGAATGGTATTTACTCTTAATAAAAGTAAGTTACAATTTTCTCACAATTTCGAATACAAACCCTTAATGTATTTAGCCATTGCAAATAAATGCATGATTGTAAATAATTGATATTTCAAATTTATAACTCCCAAATTTTTATTAAATTAATTTTAATTATTAATAATTAATAAAATGACATGTGTCATTCGTGTGGAGTGCCAAGTTTTTATTGTAAATAAATAAAAATGGATTCTATAAAAAAAATTTGAAAAATCCATTCATATTATATAAAATAAAATTAATTATTGAAAAATTAAAAGGTTTATCAATTGTAGATGACAGTTTGTAGAGTTATAAAAGTAACGTTTATACTCCAAAAAATGAAACTTTCATAATACGAGAATTTATTGAACCATAAATTTGGTATTTGTACTCCAAATTTTACCCGCTTAGAAGGAATTATATACAACATCCATTCTCTCATCTTTCTTCCATATAAACATTTTTATTTTCCACATGTTTATATAACCAATATTATGGGTTTATAGATATATTCACTCCAATTAAATTACAAATGGAATTTATTTATTATAAATAAATAAATTTGATTAATGAAAAATTAAAATGTTGTGAGAATTTGTAGAGTTATAAAGATAGCGTTTAGATTCCAAAAAAATGAAACTTCCATTTATTAAATATGAGAATTTAGTGAACCATAAAGTTTAGCATTTATACTCCAAATTTACTCGGTTATAAGAAATTACATATGGCATTCATTCTCTCATCTTTCTTCTATACAAAAAATATATATGTATAATTTCCTCATGTTTATGTAACAAATATTTTAGATTTATAGATGTGCTTATACGTTTATGAATAAAATATATCACTTTTTTGTGATTTAATATAAGTTTGTCTTTTTTTTTTTTACTTAATTGTTATTTACATAACTCTATTTGCTATGATGCTTGATTTTTTTTTAGGTTGAAATAATGGTTCATGGAAAAATTAATGGTATTGTATTGAAATAGCTATATCAGCTTTGTATTGTATTGAACAAATTATTATGTTTTGCAGTTGGTAGTTGTACTCCAAATTTACTCACTTCTAAAGAATTATATACGACATTCATTCTTTTATCTTTCTTCTAAAATTTTTTATTTTCCTCGTGTTGATGTAACCAATATTCTAGGTTTATAGATATATTCGCTCTAATTAAATGGAATTTATTTATTATAAATAAATATATTTGATTAATGGAAAATTAAAAGGTTGTGAGAATTTGTTAAGTTATAAAGAGTGTGTTTATACTCCGAAAAAATGAAACTTCCATTCATTAAATATAAGAATTTGTTGAGTTATAAAATTTGACAATTATACTCCAAATTTACTAGCTTATAAGAAATTACATACGGCTTTGATTCTCTCATCTTTCTTCCATATAAAAAAAATTAATTTCTTCATTTTTATGTAACAAATATTTTAGCTTTATAGATATGTTTACATGTTTATGAAAAAAATATATCACTTTTTGGTGATATAATATAAGTTTGCTTTTTTTGTATATATTTTTTTTACTTGATTGTTATTTATATAACTATATTTGCTATGATACTTGATCTTTTTAAGTTGGAATAATGGTTCATAGAAAAATTGATGGCTAGCTTCATAATTATATAAAATCAGGTTATAATAATCTATATTGCTTGGTTTAGTTTTGTATTGTATTGAATAAGTTTTTATGTTTTAAAATACTCTAGGTTGTATAGATGCTTATAAAATAACTATTATCATGATAATTACTTACTTGTGTATATTCGCTTTTATAGATTACTACAAATGAAGATATTATTTAGGGACATGTTATGAGAACAATATTGTTGATCCAAATTTTGATCAAACATATTTTGATGATAAAAAATGAGTCAGAAACACAATTTAATTTATGTTTATTAGGAGACTAATGTTTGAACAAGTTTATATGAAAGTATATAGTCAATTACAGCTCAAAACACAATGAAACTTGAAGAAAAATAAGTCTTGAAAAAGTAGAGACCTAAACGACATACTTTAAGGAAAATTGTTTGGTAAAATGGCTATATCTCCTAGCTCATAAATGCAATGAATATTACAAAATATAAATAGCAAGATAATTCAAATATCTACAAGTTTTGTGTTTTGGTAAAAATCCAATTCAAAGTAGAAAAGGGTTAAAATGAAAAAAAATATAGTTCGCACTTTCAAAACCAATACTGTTTCATAAAATGGGCATATCTCGTAGCTCATAAATCTAATGAACGTCTACTTTATATTGCTGGAAAGGGAATTCAAATATTTACAATGTTTGTGTTTTGATGACGACCAAATTTTAAGCCTAAAAGAGTCAAAACAGCTAAAAACCACAATAATAGGAGAGTTGACCAGCGTTGACCGCACCTGGACAGTGTGGCTGCACACGGACGCAAGTCTGTTGTCCATACATGGACAAGTCGACCACACACGTACAAGAATTGACCGCATATGATCATGATCAGATAATGAATATTATTGATTTCATTGCCATATCTTGATGATTTCTTCCATATCTTAAACCAGGCTCGAATACTATAAATAGAAGGCTTGTTGAAGATTTCCAATTATCCCATTGAGCAACAATCTCTCTACTTCTATCTCTTACTACTTTTATAGCCTAGTTGTTTAATATTCATATAAACTTATAGGCTTTCTTGTCTCTATTCTAGAGTCTAAAGTTGTACTATACTTGAAGTATTTTGTTTCTAACTTGAGGGGTTGTCTCAAGTAGAAAGGTACTGCATTTGTGAAGCTAGCAATTTGTGTAAATCTTTGTTGATAAAGGGAACCTCAAGTAAAGCTTGGGAGAGTTGATGTAAGGGATCAACGGATCTTTGGCCGAACCACTATAAAACTCTATTTGCAATCTCTTTCCCTTTAACTCTTTTCA
>MKEJ01016984.1:0-14477 GCA_001753735.1 Embelia ribes
CGTTAAACAATATTTACCTCATCAGTCCCTGGTTTTCGGGGTAATAAGCAAGTGAGGCGGGTGATTTTGGCTTAATTGCCGTAACAGTCCCTATGTTTCTTGGTGTGTAAAAACATACAGCTATCAGTATACATTAGCAGTGTAATTTTTTTATTTGCAAACTATGGCCAGTTCTTTTTAAAAAACTCATTATTTTATTTTTATTTTTATTTTTTGCATAAGACCTAGGGACATACCATCAAGAATTCTATTCATACTATTTTTATCTTCCCCATGTGCATCACTTCAAGAGAATGGCATTTTTTGTGCATAATTGATTTTGTATAAATATAGAGACTGTAATAAGAAAAATAGGATAATAGTGCACACTACTTTTTTGACAACTTCAACTCTCACAAAGCTTAGAAGATAATGAAGTTTAACAAACATCGACTACGATTTTTAGATATCACGTGTTGATAGAACATTTTTAATCTGCATATTTTTCGTATTCTCATAAACATGTCAAACAGATAAACTCAAAGATAAATGAGAAATTCATTCTAATACAAGTACTGGTACGACAAGTCGGAGGTGAATTTTGCTGAAAGTTGCTAAATGGTAGTATATATTTTTGTGCACTCTTAAAGACTTATTTAATAGAATTAAATTATTTTAAAATTATTTATCAAATTCAGCATGTCATCTGGAAATGCACATGCTGTAATATATGATAATATAAAGTTGTTGTGAATGTCAAAGAGGCTGAGCCAATTTAACAACGTAAATTAAATAGTGGAATTTAAAATACGCAGTGGCATTTGTTCAAAAAATAATATTTTTTACAAATCATGAGGATAATGGCAAATTCAGTTAAACCTTAAAAAAATTGAACGTGGCATTGAGAATGGCGTGTTCACGAAACACACCAATGGCAATAGTGTTTTTAGGTGACATAATTATTTTAAATCAATAATTTCAAAATAAGCTGATCTTGAAAATAAATTTCAAAACCAACTCATTCTGGTAATCTTTCAATATCAATACAACCAATAATCATAAAACAAACAAATTAGAATAAATGTAAATATGGCGAGAAAATTTTACATTATAGAATAAGCACAAACTGTCAAGTAACAGATAAACGTTACTTGAAAATTATGATGACCACATTTATTTTGGCTAAAAGTGACAAAGACGTCTTAGTAAAAAGCAAATAAAATAATGTTGGTTAATTCAAAACATCCTCTATTTGAAAACAGGGTTGGTAAATTCCGCCCACAAAGTTGATAATCTAACAAATTAGTTTAGATGATGGTTTTCTTAGCCTAAATAATTACTATAATCATCCATCATATACTAATAATGTTAACTGTTAGAGATATTGAAGAAATTCTTTATTTTGTCTAAAACTTGAAGAAATTAGTGTTTCCCCTAGTAGGAAAAAAAAAGGAAAATTTATAAATCGAAAGAGTCTTTATTCCCATCTTGAGACATTTAATTTATGTTATTTGATGTTGTTTGGCCAAGAGCTGTTTAGACTATGTTTAGTCCTTTTTTTCCCCATGCTATTTTGCATGAAATGAACAAATTGTTTATGACCAACTAATGAAATTTATTTCAATTATTGGCTGATGTAGCATTTTGTTTGTTGATGTTTATTTATGAGGTTGTATTTCTTGGTGCGCACGAGATGTATTGAAGTCTGGAGCATGACAACTTGGTATCAACCATATTCAATTGACTGTTTGGAGCCACGCAGGGAAGCATACCGTTTTAAAAGGGTTGGATTGTAGCACCATGATTAGGCATGTACGGACATGTGTGGGCGAACTGCGATGAGCGAACACGATTCGTGAATCTACTTAATACAACGCGTTTTAAACCCATACGGATATAAATTATATGAAATTATTTAACTAAGCATGCTCATGCTGTAATATTTTAGGATATAATGTCCCCTTAGAAATTCCAATGCTATATATAATAAATAATAATATACTATCGGGATTTAAGAGTTGTATTTTTATTTTTATTTTGGTACAATACGAGTTGTATTTATAGTAACGCAAACAATATTTAACGGAAGTCAGAACAAGAAACTATCATGGACCAAAAATTGTAGGTCAAAATCCCATTCATACTTGAGATGCTTAAAAAAGAAGATTATAGTGTCTAAACCTGAAGTTGTTGGAAAATATTCTAATTACAAGACTACTCACCTAATTGCTGGGAAATATTCTAATTACAAGACTACTCACCTAATTTTGTCTAGAATTTAGATCACAATTGCTCTTGGTAAAATAATAACAATGGGTCCCACGCAGATTAAGCACCTTATTTTTGACATATAAATTATGCAATAAATAAAAATACATACTTAAGAAGAAAAATCGAAGTAGTCCAAACATCACTATAAATAAATTTAAATGGCCTTTGCATAACTGGGGGATGAAAGAGAGGTAACTCAAGATATATACACAAATTAAGGTTTATTTGGTAGGTGGTCAATTTATGTATGAATGTGACACCAATGACCTTAGTGTCATATTGTGGGGCAAAAAAAAAAAAAAAAGAGAGGGTGGGAGAAGAAGAAGAAAAAGAGTTAGTATATAATGGTTGAGATAATAATAAAAAAAAAAAAAAGTGAGAAAACAGAAGATAAGAACTCCAATAAGCTTTTGTTAGTCTTTAAGATAACTTCCTTATCTTCAATTTGAGCATAAGAGGATTCAATCAACCATAGCAGGAAAGCTATAAGATTATGATTACTACTCTTGGAGGTGGGTTCAAAACCTTAAAGAAACTATAATTTTGCAGTAATATCCACTTTTATTTGTCAAGTCAATAATGGAATTAAGGTAAATATTATTATGTTGTTATCATGAAAGCTTAACATATGCAATTTTATTCCGATTAGATTATTGGAACATAACATGTTAAAGACTTCAGCATCCATGGCATTGACATGGCATCGCATACGCATTTTTGTCCACTGCCCTTGGGTTAGTGTGGTCTTTATTTGCTGCACTTGGGATAACATGGTTTTTGTCCACTACAATTAGGTAGCGTATAGTTTTCCCTATGATGGATGACTTATGGTACCTTTCGTGTGTAAGAATGGATCCTACACAACCCCTTGAACTTAAGGCATTCGCATAAAAGCATTTGGTTATGGAGTAGTTGTGTGCAACTTTCAATCACATTTCTTGAAATATTGATCTATTATATTGACGTATTTTTCGCATAAAATTAAAGAGAACTACATTGCTATAAATCATTTACTACGTAATTGTGGTTACTTTGAGTTAATAGTTCTGCTGGGTATTTATACGAAATATGCATTCGGTTATTTTATCCTTTTTTTTTTTAGAAATAAGATGTTCAGATCCAACATGTTAGCCCAAATAACAAATCAAGAGGACTGAATTGATTTTCTAATAAAAATTACTTTATCAAAAATAATTCCTCTTAAATTTTTCTTTCAAAAAAATTTATAAAATATATTCCAACAATAATAAAATGCAAAAATTAAAAAGTAAAGAAAGAAGGACACGACACACAATTTTATAATGATTCAGCTAAAAATCGATGTGATCTCCTACGTTCAGTCTTCAAGGCTACCCTTGGATTCGAGAAAATTACCAGTTAGTATATCAACATTTACCTCAATTGTCAATTAATATATCATCCTTCAAAAAGTCTAATTTTGCCATAATCTTTAGCTTATATGTCGATTAGTATACCGCCTACGATTTTCGTGATAGAATCCAGTTACGTGCACAACACGTGATTGTTAAGGCCAAGTGGCAAAATTGTCATTTCCAATACTAAAGATATTTAAAATGAATAAATAACAAAAATCTTATTTTTAAAATAAAAAATAAAAACTCCCCTCCCCAGTCTCTGTATGACGTGGGGGACAGAAGAGAGAAAGAGTGAGAGGAGAGAGCAAATCTGACCGAGAGAAGAAAAAGATGGGTTTTAACTAAATTCTATTTGGTCCCAATACTTACAATTATAATTTTTTGGTGCCAAAATTTTTAAAAAGTGATCAATTTGATCCGTAGTTTTAAGATAAGTGTTATATTTCTAAAATTCTTATAAACGAATTAAAATTATTTTTATTAGTTATAATTTCAAATTTTCAACAACTTACATATTTAATATTTAGAAAAAGTGCTATACTTTACATTTTTTTTTCAAAAGTATTAGAATTAAAATCATTTTAACTAATAATAATTCCCAAATTTTCAACAAGTTATAAATTGTACGCAAAAAAAAAAAAAAATACATATTTAATATTTTATTATTGAAATATCAATCAAAGATAGTTGAAGAAAGGACAAACTTTTAGAAAGAAAATATATTTTAAGTCTCTTATTCATATTTTTATGACATATATAAAATTTTTTCCAATTTCAATTGGGTAATCACGCATAACTTTTTGAGAATATTTAAAAAAAATTTATTTAAAATTATGAAATGACTATACAAAGATTAATTTATTCATAGACCAATTATTAGGTAGTTGAAATAATTTTAGTTATCTGAAGAATTTAATTTATTTAAATAATTCTTAGTTGTAATTGTTGCAGTGCCTAAAGTTTTAGATTATCATCATCTTATCTAATATATTCAAACCAAATCACTTTTATGTTACTCATTTTATTATTACTACTATGTATTTCTACACAAGTTATAATTAACTCATGAATAAGTAACCTATAAATAATATGTTAAGAAGTGAATAGAAACAATCTATAAGGGCATAAGTGTAAAATTTAGAACTTATGAAAATTATGATATAAGTCCCTAAAACTATTCTAATTTACAAATCAGGGGCATGGCTCAAAACTATGACCTAGCCTTACGCTACCTATTGCCGCCCCGCCACCCCCACCCCCACCCCTGCTATCGCACTACCACTGCTCGACGTTCCTTTTGCCAGTGGCCCCCTCCTCGCCTCCTTCGCACCTAGCCCTCCCTTACCATAGGTGTGTATGTATGTATGTATGTATGCATACATGTATGTATTATCTGTTGACGAGAAAGAGAGATAGAGTGAAAAGGGTATGCGACATTACTATTTTACCACTATTAAGTGACACTAACAGTCACATCCGTTATAGAATTAGACATATAATGTTGGTAGTATACTAATTGAATTATAAACTAAAATTTGGTATAAAATTGATTGCTTTTAAAGGATGTTATACTTATTGGCAATCGAGATAAAGATTGGTGTACTAACTGGTAATTTTTTCATTTGGTTCCCTTATAACTTTTACAACTCAAAGTTACAAGATAGCTAACCTTCACTGGTGTTAATCGAATCTTTACACCGAATAGCTTATGGGTGTTATTCAACCGTTCCAAGTAGACTTGCAGGCTCTACTCACCCCATTCACCGAGTAGATTTCTAGGTTTTATTCACACCATGACCAAATAGATTTATGGGCTCTACTGAAACCATAACAAGTAGGCTTTGCGGATGCTACTCAAACCTATTCTATATTTAGGAGTTTATAAACTACCCCTTTATAAGGTTGGTAGAAAGCTTACAAGATTGAGTTTGAATATAAAATAAAAAGCTCTTTCAATCTTACAACAATCCACTTAAAATATTACAAATAAATCGCTCAAAGGATTATTTTGATTCTCACTTCAAATATCTTAAATACGAAGGTTGAATGGATCGAATCTTTGAGTGAAAATAAGGACGAGGATGATTTGGAAATGATGATTTGCTTTGAATTGCTTTTTCTATATCTCTTGATGTGTTTTTGTCAACAAATTGAGCTTTCTTTATATAGAAGAGGAGCCTTGAAAGTTGATGATTTTATATGTTATGGTTTGATTTATTTTTTATCTTTAAGATGATTTCAAATCTTCATACGCGTCATTCTTGTGTACCTCCGGCTGACTGAACCTGTAAGCTATCCCAGTCGTACAACAAGGGTATTTCAGCCGAACCTATGTTAGTCTTTTTATGTACCTCTAGCTGGCCAAATTTTGGTACTGTCCCAGCCGAAACTGCAGGGGTCCCCAACCGGTTCTGTGCTTTAGTCAGATTTTTGATACAGTTTTAAGATCAACCTTCTCTTGGCCGATTATAAGGTCTTCTAGAGCTGGTTTTACCACTTTCAAACATCAATTGTACTCTTTTTGTCTAACCATTTATCTCTAAATGCGCGTTTTGATTGTCAATCTTTATAGGTTTATTTATCTTCATTTTTTAGATTCGAATCTTAGATTCTCATTGGCGCATTTGTTCACGTGTCTTCATTTACTTCACTTTATATTCTCATCATCTATTTTTATTCATAAACTCAATCTAAACATTAGTCCACCATAAAAACTTGACTTTGTTTGTTTTCCATCTTAATCATTTTGTTAACATCAAAATAAAAATAAATTTTTTATAAACCTTAGGGCAACACAGCAGCAGCCGGGAACGAGGGACACTAGGATGGGCGCTGTTGTTGAGTTACAACTAGGATAGGCACCGTTGTTGAGTTACAATTAGCTATCATGCGTTATATAATAATTTGAATAAAAAGTTTCACATTTTAGAGGGTTGGAAAAAGTGAATCTTTTTACATAGACAAAAACCTATGTAATACGAACGTTTTTATTTCCATCTATCTTAATAAATTACTTATATTTCTTCTAGAAATTGTCTATATATTATTACATAATGAATAATAAGAAGAAAATAATATTACTTAAAAGGGGATGTGACAATTACTTTGCTCGGATTAATCCATTTATAAATAAACGGAGTTTAAATAATAAAACAAATATCATTAAAATAAATAAGTCGAATTTAAACACCTTTTGACTCATCTCATTAAGATTTATGGTTTGGATTAATTTTCATAAGAAAAGATACTTTTTTCTCAAACGAGAATAGTAAGTTTACATGAATAAACACATGGAGTTCAAATTGAATATAAAAAAAATAGAAAATAGTTGTCTTTACAATTTTAACATTTTATAATAATAATGATTTTTTCAATTTCCTAATCATTATTGCTCTATTGAAAAACACTAAGTTGAAAAGGTTATATAATTATGTGAATGTTTGATATATCATAAATCTCAATTCAACAATTAAATGTCTATAGATGTAAAAAAAAAGTGTCATTACACCATAGATGTAAGAAAAAGTGTGTTATTCATGAATATATATATATTCGAATTTCGGCTAATTTAGGAGTTGCTCGACTTAGGCTCATGGATTCATGAATAATAAATAGGGGCTCATTAAATAAAATAGTCAATTCCAAATAATTCAGGATGTTCGTGTCGTTTGACACCCTGCCAAGGGTGTATCTACTTGACGGCACAAAGGCAATTGACCCTCTTGTTTTGAGCAAAGAAAAAATAATTATTTTGAAATTTTATTTAAATATAAAAATATAAATAAAAGGTAAAATATTAATTACGACATCTTGCTTGGCCCAGTGGATGGTAGCGTGCTTCAACTGTTATGGTCTCGATTTTGAATCTTGCTTAGACTGTCTAGTTCTTTACGCTTCTTTTTTCTTTTGGAGCTGATTAGATTTGCATTTTAATTTATAGATAAGGTGGCAATGGCCCAATAATTTGCCCTCTTTATTCTGGAATTGATCCACAACACTTATTTCAAATTTTATTAAAACTAGAAGAATCTTATATGCTTCACACGTAATATCTTTCTCGATATAGTTACAATTTGATTGTTTTTCTTACTTTCTGATTAGAATAAAGATTATTTTTTTATTATATTTTAATTTGTAACTGTTATAGTATCGTCGTTATAATAAAAATATAATGACTATTTCTTTCATTTTATTCCTACTACCGTAAGACCTTTTTTGGGCTCTTCAAAATCATAGATATATAGTATATAATGTAATTAAAAAATATAATCATATTTATTTACAAACATATTTAAAGAAACCAAAAAATTATATATAGCATACTTCTTATCGACCTAAAAGATGGTTGTCACAATGTCAATCCCCAAATCTCTTTGATTAATATTTATTTTTCTATGCACACCCTTAAAATATGAGTTTACAAATAAAACTATTTTTTATTTTAGGAGATTAAAAAAAATTTCAGAAAATAACTTTATACTTCAACGTAAAAAAATAAAAAATAAATCATATAACACACATATAGGTCACTTATATTTTTTTGAAAAGTGTTTTGGACTTCAAAATATAAAATTAATGTTAATTTATGATGTTTTGTTAGTGGAGTAAGGTTTTTAATTCCTTAATAGAATTCAATTTAACAAATTACTTGTTTATTCTTTTTTGGTTTTTAAATAGGTGAAAAATTAATGTAATTTTATTGTTTGTGAGAGAAATTTTTTGAACTAAAAAAGGAGTAAACTTTTGATGGGGTTTACACTTTTATAGTAGCATAATATTAGATATATTATGGTTCATTATTTTTGTTTTCTCTTACCTTTTAGGATTTTTTTTTTCAAAATATATCATTTAAACAATTTATATTTGACTATATAATTTGATCAAATCAAAATATAACCATCTATTGCAGTGAGGATCTTTATCACGATTAAAACAAGATAATACATTTGAAAACTTGTAACTAATTGTTTAAAATTTTTTCTTTTTCATCATTGAATTATTGTAGATATATTTGCAAGGATAAAGATATATAATTTTAATTTTAGTGGGTTGGACGAGTCTCAAATTAAAATTATCATGAATTGCAAGACATTTAATATATATATTTTTTATCAATCTATACAATTTTGCCCTCTTAAGGGATTATATGATAATGTTAACACTATTATTAAAATAATTTATGAATAACAACAATATAATAAACTGGAAATAAAAAATTGAAATATATATATATATATATATGTATATATATTCTCCCTTTCTTTTTCTATATATACATCTCAACACTTTTTTCAAGTTTTTAACAATGATATTTATTGATTTATTAATGTTAAATTTAAATACATATATATTATTTGAACTCTTTCTATCAAGAATACGATGGATCTAATAAGTTAAAACTATTATTCGTTAATTATTGTTCAATATTAAAGATGAATATCAGTGAAAGAATAATGAAAAAATAATGAAGAAATCATGAAGAACAGTTCTTCAAGTTCTTCACGTTCTTCGAATTCATCAAGTTATTCACGAGATTTTTACGGGTTCTTCAAGTTTTTCTCAAGTTCTTCACGTTCTTCATTTCTATATGAAAATAAAAATTTTGGAAGTTACATTAAAAAAATAAATTATATTTAATCTTTTTTTATTTTATTGTAAAGGTCAAAAAACTTGAACAATTGCCATATATTTAATCTCCATGATTTTTTTTTTTATTGTAAAGGTCAAAAACAAAAAGAGGGGGATTTGCCCTATATTTAATTATTTATAAATTTATTGTACAGGTCAAAATGCAGGAAGAGGGGACCTATGCTATATGAATTGATTTTTTTTTTTAAATTTACAGAGTTAAAAAAATATTTGCCCTCAAGTTTATATAAAAGTGTTGGTGAATGTATAATGAATTATTTGTGTGTATAAGCAATTAAAATATTGAAAATTAAAGGAAAAGAATACAATACATTGCAATATATAGTAGTTCGGTAATAACTTTGTTGGTTGTGAAATGATAAAGTTGCAAGGTTTCCCCATGAATTCCCTTTAGAATAGCGAAAGTTTTACATCCTAAAGGACCAGTTGGAGTTTCAAGTCCTAACCTAGACCGTTTCCAACTAGATTTTCAGGAAATACTTAGAACTGTTACAACCTTGAGCTACCCGAGTTCTTAGTTTGAGCTTACACTCACAAACTTAGTATAATACTTCTGAAACAACCCAATTCACTCAAGAATGAGAGTTTATTAACCACTTTCAAGATTACAACAAAGTTAGACAGCAAAAACCACATTCAAACCCTTTGTGAAACTAAAATTATAAAATTTCTACAAGTATGAACTCAAAGGTAGGATACTGAAATTGTTTAAGCTCTTGCACCAAGATGTTTGAGTTTGATTTGATGTTGGTATTAATGATGGAGACAAAAATATTGGAGAGATATTTCTATAGCCTTGAAACAAGATTTGAACATTGCATAGGTCTACTACATGTTTCTCACGCCTAGCCATCATTTTCCATAGCTTTTGTAAAATGAAGATATGCTATTTGCCGAACATAAGTTGACTAGTAACACATATTTATTGACTGGAGTGATATCAGCCATAAGATATAACATATATGTCGTCTGATTTGCTTTATTTTGACTCTAGTGCATTCTGCTTCTCCAATAGTCCATATATGTCGACTAATTAAGCATATCTGTGGACTGATATACATCGAGAAGAGAGACATGGATTATATGATGCAGTCGAAGAAAAAGTTTGAGACTTTCACTGTAAAGGAGGATATGAGTCAACATGGTTCTGAGCTACATGAGCAGATAGGGATTGAGTAGCATGAGCATATGAAGTAGGAAATAAGAGGTTTAACATGGTTCTACTGAGAGATATGTATTGTCAAGATTTCTGGCAAAGGCAGGGTCGGCGGGTTCTGGGGTGGAGGTGGCAGTGCACATTGATCAAGTATATGCTATCAAACAGCCCTTAGCTTGCCCAATTATTTAGCTACCACATAGGCTCTGGCAATTTCCTGTAGTGTGCTCATGGTCCTGATGGTAATTGTAACACTTTGATTAATCTTGTTTGTTCGATGGGAGTTTTGAGCTTCCCAGGATAGGTAACTTATTCATGATGCTTGATTTCATGGAGTATTTCATGGTTTGGTTTGTTAATTTGAATTGAAGGTTAGGAGCACGACACTCTTGGTGCTTCCCAAGTTGACAGAAACATCTTACACATAAACTTTCATATATAATGAAATTTAATGTATGCCATGTCTAACAGTTCAGACAAGCAATGATGCACCCCAGAATGAATGCATCGGGGCATTTCTTTCTGTCAATAGAGTGGTAGTTGTTCTAGAAACAATTAGTAAAGTCATGTAGGCTCTCATTGGCGACCTTCCTCATCCGTATGAGAGTCTGAGGACCAAGTACAGTTTTTAAATTGGTGGAAAACCTCTTCAAAAAATTTGTCATCATCTCTGTGCAAGATCTAATTGACCCCAGACGTTCTTGATCTAACAAATTTAGAGCTACTTCCCTGAATGTTGACAAGAACATCTTACAGATAAAACTTCCATTCGACCTCTACGCAAACATTTGTTGACAGTAATGCATTAGGTGAGTGCTAGGATCTGTAACTCCATCATACATGGTAAAGATTGGGTTTCGGGGAATCGGTTAATGGCACAAAAAGCTATCTGCATAGAAATTAGAAACCATACAAATAAGTAAGGAAAAATTAATGTGACTTCTCTCCTTTTCTCCTCTTCTAAGCACACACATTCGAACTTAGGTCTAAGGTGTAAGATGAGACAATAATGCTACAAGAAACCTCGATTTGGGGCTCGATTGACAGACAAAAAGTTTCTAGCCAAGCCAAGATGTTACTCTGAAAGTTTAGTGCTAAATTACAGTTACGAGATCCTATGCATATATGCATTCTGGTTCATTCTAAGTTATGTTAAAAATCGCAGCGCGTTCAGTCCCCCTCCTTTGCCCTTTAGAAATTCTCAGATCACAAATCATCTATAACTATAGATAAATCTGGGAATTCATCGACATGAACATTGATTGTGCTTGTCTTTTCTTTTAGTATTTTGTGAGCTGAACGCCACATGCACGCTTGTACATTGTTGTATCAAGGAACATCTGCAATGTAAATAACATTTCTATTGTGAAACATGTACAAGTTGACAAAGTATTAAAAAAGGATGAATTCATCCAGTGCAGTATTTCTTCTTGCCCGCCCGTTCTTCGATCTCTTTCACAGGCAGCCATTTCACCAGTTTCTCCATGCTGAGGTCTAGTCATATCAGTATAGGTAAAGCATTGAAATTTGGATTGGACTTGTGTTAGTTTAGTCCAAATTACTCCCACATAGCATCTGAGCCATGATTGTTAGTTTTATGACCAGATTTTTTTTTTTTTTTTTTAACTTCTTAGATCTGAATTTTTCTCATGTTAACGTAATTAGTATCTACATATTTACTAGATCGTAAATGCAAGAATTTATATTAGAAAAAAGAAAATAATGCATGAACTTAACTCCCAGAACAAGAAGCAGGTATGCAAGGAGTACAACTTGATAAAAGAAAACATCTTAATTCTCAGGACATCACACAAGAAATCTCGTAATCTAATATTATACAGATTATACACTCTTTCTTTACCAACTTTATGAGAAAAGGACAAATATATATAAAATTTATACAAAAAAAACCAAAATGACACAGTCTGAAGGCTTGAATATCACCTTAGGAAACTGATACTCTCACACTGGCTAATCTTATGAGAGCAGTTTCAATTGCCATCTTAATGAATAAAAGGAGAAATGACCAATCATCTACGGTGCCAGTACAACTTCCGCATGAAGTGCCTTTGGTGGATTTCACTAATAATCCAAGTACGTGGAAGCGATGAAACCGTAAACTTCATCAAATAATCTGCAAAAATAAGCACATGACTTGGCTGTTAAATTTCTTATAACCAGATGAAAACAAAAATTATGGAACCATTGAGCAAAGTACTAGACTATCGATAATGTTCAAGTGATGTTTTAGTTTGACAGAGTGAAAAGGGGACCGGCACATCTACAATTTTAGATGTTGAAGCAGCCCATTAGCTTGTCAAAACATTGTCAATTCGACACTATTAAATTCATAGTCTTTTTCAAATATAGAATAGAAGACAAAACATCGTCTTAAATTAGTCGGCAGTTGATAGTAACTCAACTTCAGAGCAGGAAAAATATCACCTTCCTTTTGTTCTATTTTCCATATCTCATTGTCCATCGCGTTTATCCACTCACTTTCATCTGTCTTTGTATACAAGATACTGCTGCCCAATGTTCTTACAGCAAGCGGAACTCCCTTGCACTTTTTAACGATTTCTCTGGCTATCTCAACAAGGTGTTGATGCTTACTTGCATCTTGCCTTGACCTAAATGCCCATTTCAAAAATATGGACAAGCATTCTTCATCTGATAGACCGTGAACCTCTATACTACGATCAGTTGTGGCCAAAATTGATGCCACCGATTGATTACGGTTAGTTATAATAATTTTGCTACCCCTTATACAACCCATCAACAAGTTTCGCAGTTCAATCCATTTACAATGGTTCTCATTCCATACATCATCGAGTATGAGAAGGTATTTGTTATTTTCCAGCTTCTCTTGAATGCACTTTTGTAACTGTTCTAATGTAAAATTATCGCAGTCTATAATCTCTGCAGACTTGAGAATTTATTTAATGACTTTTTTTAGTTTAAATTCCTCGGAGATGCACACCCAAATTCTTAAATCAAAATGTGCCATCACTCTTTCATTGTTATACACCAACTTAGCAAACAAAACCGACAATTGGAAGAATTGATACATTTTCATCATCGACCGTAGCCATCAAAAGGCTTATCACGGCCCCCTCCTCTCTCTCCATATATATATATCAATAACATCCTCGTCTCGTACAAAAGAATGAATAGAACGACATTACTTTCATCAAATCGCTCAATCAAATTAAATTTAACCCCATCAGTAGCAATATCATCAAACTCTCCCCTAATCTTCTTGATCTTATGAGCCATCTTAAAACGGAAAATAATTCTATTTGAGCTTGTAAATTCACGACTTACCTGTTAAATAATATAAAAAGAGAAATATATTTATTATTCATTCATGAATAACATAGAGCATATGGAATTTCCAAAAGGAAAAAAAAAAATAAAAGAAAAAATGAATAACATAGATCATGCCTGTTTATCTAACCAGTAAGTAAATAAAACTCCTAAACCGAGTAGAAAAAAATCAAATCAAGCAAAATAAACTGACTAGGAAATAAATCTAATCTTAACAGCCTTTGGCTCAATTAATTTCCTTCCAAGGTTGCAAGGTCCTCACAAAAAAACCAAACCAAAATCAAGCAAATGCTGA
Organism: Embelia ribes; assembly: GCA_001753735.1. Taxonomy (NCBI): domain Eukaryota; kingdom Viridiplantae; phylum Streptophyta; class Magnoliopsida; order Ericales; family Primulaceae; genus Embelia; species Embelia ribes. Next base: position 14,054 of record MKEJ01016984.1, read on the forward strand.
GGGGGGTGTCAACTTGGTCGACTGGGGGTGTCGACAAGGTCGACTAGGGGGGTGTCGAAAGTGTACGCGTGTCAGCACATCTGCATACAAAGACTATATTCTCACCCACAATCATGTCCATTTACATAAGAATACGCTCTCCAATATATAGAAAGAAAGACAAGTATATATTTGTACAAACAATAATATCAAGGGATTATCAATGTAAATACCATAAACTCTCTATCACATGCTCCAATTAATAGGGAAACAAGAAGTGACGAACTAATATTCTCTGACAGCTGTACAAGTGTATACTGCTATAAATAATGTCATTTGTCAGTTGAAAAGACACTTTACTTTGTTATAATCAAGGTTGTTAAAATCGAGATTTTACGTAGAATCGGTAGAGGGTCCGTAAAATCGAATCGTAAAATCATAAGAT
>MKEJ01016988.1:0-7500 GCA_001753735.1 Embelia ribes
GTGAATAGAAAGGAAAAAACAAAAGATGAATTCCTTAAAAAGACATACTATAAAAATAGACAAATTTATGAAGCTTCTTTTTTTTATTAAAAAAGTTTTTATTAAAAAAGAATAGAAAGAAAGTAATAAATTAATAAAAAAATTAATAGACAAGATGAATACAATAAAAGATAAGATGAGACGCGTCCACCCCCTACATATTTGATGCTTTCTCCTAGAAAGAAACTTAGAATACCAACTACATTCGTAATTCCATCAATTACCCGTCTATCAAAAAAATCAGTTAATTCAGCCAATCCTCTTATGCCTCTAGTTAAAGATCTTGCATAAAAAACATCAATATAACCACGACTATCTGACCAATTATATATGATATTTATCATTTTATCCCAAAAATATCTTTTAGATCCGATTTTAACAAATGAATTAATAAAATCCAAATTTTGGAAAGATGAATAAACAGGTTTATACAAAAATAGTGCTATAAATATTCCGAAATAGGCTATACTAACTGAAAAAATTGCATCTTTTCCAAATTCAGACCAATCCAGATAATTTTTCGAATTTTTATGGAAAAGATTTATTGAAGGAGTTAACCATTTGGATAAGATATCCAAATCCATTCCTTCTTGGTTGAAGGGAATTCCTATGAATCCAATGCATAAAGTAAATAAGAACAGTATAAGTAGAGGAAATAACATAGTATTATCCGATTCATAAGGATATGAGTGCTTGGTTTTATTACCAAAATGAGAAATAGTAATAAAAGGTCGTGTGATCTGTCTTACATTCTCATCAATTCGATATGTCTTCTTTTTTTTAAAAGAAGTACTCTCATTATTATTCATTAATAACCAAATATTCTTCTTAATATTTTTTGAATTTCCTTTACCCCATAGAGAAATGGAATGAGTACTTGTTTTACCATTGTAATTTTTAAAATAAACATTTAAATGTCCCTCAAAAGTAAGTAAATAGATCCTAAACATATAAAATGCAGTTAATCCTGCTGTGGACCAAGCTATTAATGCGAAGATAGGTGAATACAACCAAGTATCATTAAGAATCTCATCTTTGGACCAAAAACAAGCAAGGGGAGGAATACCGCAAAGAGACAGTGTACCTAATAAAAAAGCATTTTTTGTAATTGGCACATGTTTTGTTAAACCTCCCATAAAAACCATATTCTGACTTTTTTCAGGAGAGTATCCAACAACAGTTTCCATTGCATGAATAACTGATCCAGATCCTAAAAACAATAATGCTTTTGAATAAGCATGAGTAATTAAATGAAATAAAGCAGTTCGATAAGATCCCATGCCTAGGGCTAACATCATATATCCCAATTGAGACATGGTAGAATAGGCTAAACCTCTCTTAATGTCTTTTTGAGCAAGAGCCAAAGTAGCTCCTAAAAATACTGTTATTATGCCTATGAAAGAGATTAAATTCATTATATAAGGTATAACTGTGAAAAGAGGAAGAAGCCGAGCGACAAGAAAGATACCGGCTGCTACCATAGTAGCAGCGTGGATAAGAGCAGAAATAGGAGTGGGCCCTTCCATAGCATCAGGTAACCATACATGAAGAGGAAATTGTGCAGATTTAGCAACTGCACCGGCAAATAATAGAACGGCACAAAAAATAACAAATAAAACATTGGCCTCATTATTATAAATGAGGTTTTTGAATATTTCGAACATATCCCGAAATTCGAAACTACCTGTTATCCAATAAAAACCTAAAATTCCTAATAATAAACCAAAATCTCCTACTCGATTAGTTACAAACGCCTTTTCACAAGCATTTGCCGCAACAGGCCGCATAAACCAAAAACCTATTAATAGATACGAACACATTCCAACTAATTCCCAAAAAATATAAATTTGTATCAAATTCGAACTAATAACTAATCCTAACATGGAAGTACTAAAAAAACTCATATAAGCAAAAAATCTCAAATATCCTTGGTCATGAGACATATAATTATCACTATAAATAAGAATCATAATTCCAACGGTGGTGATTAATATTAACATAATAGAAGTAAGTGGATCGATCAAATAGCCGAGTTCTAAAGAAAAATCATTAGTGATGATCCAAGACCATACATATTGATATATGGAACTGCTATTTATTTGCTGAATAGATAGATTTATCGACAAAATCATGGCTATACTTAACAATAAAACACTCTTAAAAGCCCACATACGACGAAGCTTTTTTGTTGGACTTGGAAAAAGAAGAAGTCCCACTCCTATTAATGCAGGAACTGGAAGTGGAACAAAAGGTATTATCCACGCGTATTGATATGTATGTTCCATAAAAAAAAAAAGTTTTTATTCTGAATTGTTTTCGAATCAATAGGTTTTTTCTTTTTCAAATTTGAAAGGGTTAATAAAAAAATAAAGATATGCATTAATTTAAATTAAATAAAATCGATTTTTTCTTACTTTGTTTTCTTACTTATTATGTGTTTTTCTTAAATACGTCAAAGATTTAAATGAAGAAGTCATAATTGGTCAAATAATATCACTAAGTTATTAGTACAAAATATTAGTTATTTACTAAACTTTTTCTGAAGATGTCGAAAATATAAATTTCAATTATTATTACTCTTACAATAATTTATATCGATACAGCACAACCAGAAATAAAAACACTAAATAAAGAAGTATTTTTTTGAAAGTATTTTTTTGATATAAATCATAGGATTAACTAAGTTAGCCTAAATTAAATAAGAACTTCCCTTTTTCTTTTTATATTTATTTAATTTCTTAAAAATCATTAACTAGTTCATTCTGAAATTGATGAATTGGTTTCTATTTCAATAAAAGACATTTATAAGAAGTATAGGCAGACCACTTTTTTTTTTTCAATTTTAGAAACTAAAGAAAAAAATTACTAAAATATCGTTTATAAAGTTATGTTATGTATAATTCCTAATTTCATTAGAATTTTTAAATTTCAATTAAGTTTCTTTTTTCCTGGATCTTGATCAATTAAAAATCACATGATGACATATTATATTTATATATATTATCTATTTTCCCTATTTTCTATTTTTTTTATTTTAATTCGAGGAATGCTTTATTCTATTTCAAATAATATTTTTTATGATTTTTTATAAAGAGAATGTTATAAAGAAAAAATAGATAATGAATAGTAAAATACAAAATCACTTCTTTTGAACAATAGATGTCTTTCACATCCAATAGAATAATGAGTAATCTCTTAATTTTCAAATGGCAGTTCCAAAAAAACGTACTTCTATATCAAAAAAACGTATTCGTAAAAATATTTGGAAAAAGCAAGGATATTGGGCGGCTTTAAAAGCTTTTTCATTGGGTAAATCTCTTTCCACCGGGCAGTCAAAAAGTTTTTTTGTGCGACAAACAAATAAGTAATAAAGAATTGTGAGAATCTGAATCTATGAATCTACATGACTCAAAAAGTTGGCAATTTTTATTTAGATATCAGGAATATAAAATGAATGATTTCCATTACCCATTTTTTTTTTGAAAAACGAAAAACACAAGATATAAAGGTTTACCTTTTTAGTATATTTAGTATCTTTTTTATGAACGCAATTTAAGATTTTACTCATTGATCTACTTAACAATAGTTCAATTTTTTCTTTGTTCGCCTATTTCTATATTAACTATATAAAGATAAAGAACTGATACAAGATCTTTAGCCAAAATGACTGAATCCTTGATTTCAAACTTTTTTGTAAAATTTATGAATTATTATTTATCTGAATTACTAAGCCTAATATATAAAAAAATTTTTTAGTTGGTATATTAACTATGAAAAATGTATAAAATTTAAGTGATTTAAAAGAAATCCTATTTTTGGGGGTTTATTAATAAAATGAAACACGATAAAGATAAATTATAAGTGAATCAGTAAAAAATACAAAAAAGTAAAAAGGAGAAAAGACTCTTTTTTGAGTTCTATCCCCTATCCGGGGGTAGAACTAGTTAGTTACAACGAGTCAATTCTCGAAGAGGATAAAATCCACGAAAGCTCCAAGTTAAATAAAAGCGATCCTCTAAACTAAAAAAATGAACCTTCAAATTCCTATGAATTTTTCTTCATCAATTTGATTGTTTTTTTTTTTAAGTATTCTATTGAATTTACTTTATTGAGTCTCGACTATTGAATAGAAATACGCTATTATAAATTTGAGTAAGCCGCTATGGTGAAATTGGTAGACACGCTGCTCTTAGGAAGCAGTGCTAGAGCATCTCGGTTCGAGTCCGAGTGGCGGCATGCCCTCTTCTAAAAAACAGAAAATAGATTCTATAATAAATTCAATTAGTAATTTCCGCTTCATAATTAAGGGACCCCTTACTTTATATTTTAAATTTTTATGATATTTTTAACTTTAGAACATATATTAACTCATATTTCCTTTTCGATTGTTTCAATTGTAATTCCAATTCATTTAATAACCTTATTCGTCGATGAAATCGTAAAACTATCTGATTTGTCAAAAAGGGGCATGATCGTGACTCTTTTATGTATAACAGGATTGTTAGTCATTCGTTGGATTTATTCGGGACATTTTCCATTAAGTAATTTATATGAATCATTAATCTTTCTTTCATGGAGTTTCTCCATTATTCATATTGTTCCATATTTCAAAAAAAAGAAAAATTATTTAAGTGCAATAACCGCACCAAGCGCTCTTTTTACACAAGGCTTTGCTACTTCAGGTCTTTTAACTGAAATACACCAATCCGAAATATTAGTACCTGCTCTCCAATCTGAGTGGTTAATAATGCACGTAAGTATGATGGTATTGGGTTATGCGGCCCTTTTATGCGGATCATTATTATCAGTAGCACTTCTGGTCATTACATTTCGAAAAGACATAACACTTTTTTATAATAAAAATCATTTATTAAATTTCAATGAATCTTTTTACTTTGGTGAAATTCAATGCATGAATAAAAAAAGCAATGTTTTTGGAGATACTTATTTTTTTTCTGCTAAAAATTATTACAGGTCCCAATTGATTCAACAATTGGACCATTGGGGTTATCGTGTTATTAGTATAGGGTTTATCTTTTTAACCATAGGGATTCTTTCGGGAGCAGTATGGGCTAATGAGGCATGGGGTTCATATTGGAATTGGGACCCAAAAGAAATTTGGGCATTTATTACTTGGACCGTATTCGCGATTTATTTACATAGCCGAACAAATAAAAAATTGCCCCCTGCAAATTCTGCTGTTGTGGCTTCTATTGGCTTTCTTATAATTTGGATATGCTATTTTGGGGTCAATCTGTTAGGAATCGGGCTACATAGTTATGGTTCATTTATATTAATGTCTAAAGAAAGTCTCTAACGAATATCAACAAAATAGAACGCATATAAAAAAATATAAAAAATTTGTGTAAGTCGGCGAGAGCCATATGAATCAAGTAGTGTAGTAATTCATATGGTTCTCACAAAAACCAAATGTATCTGGTTCAAATTTAACTTTTTTATTTAAACTTAACTTAATTTATTTAAACTTAACTTAAGAGAAGAAAAAGTAAGTATTTTTTTATAGATAGTTTCCATGGAAACTATCTATAAAAAAAATTAGATAAAATAACTTCGACCTTGTCAACTGATAATGAAAGAACAAAATCCGGGTAAAAACCAATACCTACTACTGGTAAAAAAATAGAGATCGAAACAAATAACTCTCGCGGTCCCGAATCAAAAAAATAAGAGTTTTGCGCATTAAAAAATTTGTATCCATAGAACATCTGGCGTAACATAGATAATAAATAAATAGGAGTTAATACCATTCCAATTGACATTACAAAAGTAATTAGCATTTTTGGGATTAAAAAAATTTTTTGGCTGGTAATTACTCCTAAAAAGACTATCAATTCTGCAACAAACCCACCCATACCTGGCAATGCAAGAGAGGCCATTGAAAAACTACTGAACATAGTGAATATTTTTGGCATTGAGATAGCTATTCCGCCCATTTCGTCGAGATAAGCAAGACGTATTCTATCATAACTCATTCCTGCCAAGAAAAAGAGTGCAGCACCAATAAATCCATGAGAAATTATTTGTAAAATGGCTCCATTGAGTCCCGTATCGGTTATTGAACCTATTCCTATAATTATAAAACCCATATGAGATACAGAAGAATATGCTATTCTTTTCTTTAAATTACGTTGACCAGAAGATGTTGAAGCTGCATAGATTATTTGCATTGCGCCTATTATCATTAACCAAGGAGAAAATAGTGAATGCGCGTGAGGTAATAATTCCATATTGATCCGAACCAACCCATATGCTCCCATTTTTAATAAAATTCCAGCGAGAAGCATACAAGTACTGTAATGTGCTTCTCCATGGGTATCTGGTAACCATGTATGTAGTGGTATAATCGGCGATTTGACAGCAAAAGCAAGAAAAAATCCAATATAGAGTATTGTTTCTAATGCCACAGGATACGATTGATTAGCTAATGTTTCAAAATTTAATATTGGTTCATTAGAACTATATAAAGCGATACCCAAAACTCCCATTAACAAAAAAACAGACCCACCCGCAGTGTACAAAATAAATTTTGTAGCTGAGTACAGACGCCTCTTTCCCCCCCACATGGATAGAAGTAAATAAACGGGAATTAACTCTAACTCCCACATGATGAAAAAGAGTAAGAGATCTCTAGAAGAAAATAACCCTATTTGGCCGCTGTACATTGATAACATCAAGAAATGGAATAATCGAGAATCTCGAGTAACCGGAAAAGCCGCTAAAGTAGCTAAAGTAGTGATAAATCCCGTGAGTAAAATAGGTCCTATAGAAAGCCCGTCTATTCCTAATTTCCAGTGGAAATCAAAAAAACCAATCCATTTATAATCTTCAACTAGTTGGATTAATGGATCGTCCCATTGGAAATGATAACAGAATGCGTAGGTCATTAACAGAAGTTCTAAGACACATATACATATAGTATACCAGCGAATTACTCTATTTCCCCTATGGGGAAGAAAGAAAATTAAAGAACCCGAAAATATTGGAAAAACTACAATAATTGTTAACCAAGGAAAATGGTTCGTGGTAAAGACAAGATACACTTAGACCAGAAAAACCCGTACTCGAACAAAATCAAAATATTTTATTTTCGAGCACGGGTTTTTATCGATAAAAAAATCAAATGAATTCAAGTGGAGTTTTTTTTCTGGAACGTATCAATAAGCTAGACCCATGCTACGAGTTGTTTCATGCCATAAATAAACTCGAACACTCAAGAAATCCGTTGGACAGGCAGATTCACATCTCTTACAACCGACACAATCCTCTGTTCTTGGAGCTGAAGCAATTTGCTTAGCTTTACAGCCGTCCCAAGGTATCATTTCTAATACATCTGTGGGGCAAGCTCGGACACATTGAGTACACCCAATACATGTATCATAAATTTTTACTGAATGTGACATTGGATCTATACATTTTTGAATGTCATAAATTTTCGATCTA
>MKEJ01016988.1:12500-17500 GCA_001753735.1 Embelia ribes
CCCGTTCTAAAAAAATAGGATTTCGTGTAATAAGCTTTTGATATTCAGCAACCTCCCTTAAAAAATAATCGCAAAAATCCAAACACTTATCTATCCAGCCATGAGGTAGATCAGCGGCTATTCCTCCAATACGAAAATAATTATGCATCATTCGCATACCGGTGGCAGCTTCGAATAGATCATATATTAATTCTCTTTCTCGAAAAATATAGAAGAAAGGAGTCTGTGCACCAATATCTGCCATAAAGGGTCCAAGCCATAACAAATGAGAAGCTATACGACTCAACTCCAACATAATTACTCTGATATAGCTGGCTCTTTTAGGTACTTGAATATTTCCCAACTGCTCTGGTGCATTTACAGTTATTGCTTCTGTAAACATAGTAGCTAAATAATCCCAACGTGTTACATAAGGCAAATATTGTATAATTGTTCGGTTTTCTGCAATTTTTTCCATCCCTCTGTGTAAATAACCCAATATTGGTTCACAGTCGATAACATCTTCACCATCTAGAGTAAGGATGAGTCGAAGAACACCATGCATTGATGGGTGGTGAGGACCCATATTGACTATCATGAGGTCCTTTCTTGTAGCTGGTGCAGTCATAGGTTTTTTCCCGATTCATTCTTCCATGAATTGCTGAAAACAAAAAGGAGGGTCATCAAAATGAAAATAACTTTTCAAATTAACGAGTTTTTGTCTCTCGAATATTTAACTGACCAATTAATTCTTTATACCGTACTCTATTTTTTTTTGATAAATAAGCGAGCAGGCGTTGGCGCTTTCCCAGAATTTTCCGCAGGCCTCTCTGAGATAAATAGTCTTTTTTGTGCAATTTCAAATGGGAAGTAAGTCGTCGTATCTTATTAGTAAAACGGAATACTTGAAATTCAACAGAACCTGGGTTTTCCTCTTTTTTTTTTTGTGAAAAAACTGAAATGAATGAATTTTTTACCATAAAAGAATCCCCTCCCCCTTTTTTTTACAAATATGAATTTTACCGATCAATAATGTGAGTTAGTTTAATTTGATATACACAATAAACTCATTTTTTATGGAATTCTATATCTAATTTTATCAAATCAAATAAATCAATCCAATTTAAATTGGATTCGGATAGGCATACAAAAAAATTGTATTGTATATTTTGCATTTTCAAAAGAGAATTGTTTAAATCTTATCTTAAAATTAAAAAGTAAGAAGATTTTTTTGATGCGTTTTTAGAAATAAAATAATGGATACCTCATTACATTAAATTAGTATCATATATATTAGACTAAAATGTAAGACAAGTTATATGTGCATTTGTTTGCTTTCATATATCAGATATGATATAGGACATAAAGTATCATTAACCGCTTTTTAATTGTGGGTACATATGTATCCTTAAGAGACTGAAACGACTGCCATTATTTGTATCAAACCAATATCGATTCATACATGCTAAATCTTCTAATCGGTAATTGGGCCAAAGAAAGAATTTTAATTTAATTAATTGATGTCTATCAATATCTTTATTCTCATTCAAAAATTGACCACAACTTTGAAAATTATTCTCATTCCAAAATATTCTATTTTGATCCAAACTTTGTCTATTTTTTGAATGGAAATAAATTCGAATTCTTAATTCTCTACGACGTCTAGACGATAAAATATTTTCAGGGAAAGGAAAATCAGAATAATTATTTCCAGTTAGATGTCTTTGAATAAATTTATTAAAATCTTCCTTATCGGCATATCTTTGCTCTCGGTATCTTTGATTAGTACAACGCCTACTCTTATGAATTAATGAAATATTTATGGTTTGATGCATAATAAACTGTTCTGATTTTTTTACAGACAGACGAAGAGGTTCGATAATCAATATCCCCCTTTTCCTCAATTCTGTAAAAGTTAAATTCTTATTAATCAGCATTATATCAAGATTCATTTCTCTCCTTTGAATAGAGGATAGAGTTATTTTGTTTGGATTTTTCATTCTAAGCAGGAGACAATATACTTTGATATTATTGATCATTCTTTGATTCAAAGCACCATCCCATCTCAATTGAAAAAGTAAATATCTTTTCAGGAAGAAATCTAGTTCTGCTTCCGTATTGCTCTTGTATTGTTTTTTCTTTTGTAGTTTTTTCATGTCTGATTCTGAATAAATTTCTTCAATCTCATTTTCTTGATTTAAAAGAATAGATACAGGGTTTTCTTGGTTTTGCACCTTTGATCTAAGATCTCTTTGGTTTTCAGATTCTTTTTCTTTTTGCTTTCTATTGATGTTTTGAGTTTCACTAAGATTTTCATTTCTATTAAAATTAAAAAAAAGGAAGTTGTTTGGTATAAACCAGGGTTTCATTTTATATGCATTATAAAGTAGTAAAAATTCTGGGAAGAACCAAAGTTCCAGATTTGGTATAGGATGACTTAGTATTTCTGCATTCATTCCCATCCAATCCCATTTTTTTTTTTTTTTTGAGGAATTGCTTTTTTCATCTTGATGAACCATAAGATAAAAAAGGTTTTTTTTATCAATTTTATCAATTATTTGATAATTATAATTAGTATCCTCGGTCTTAGTATTTTGATTCTTGTTGGTATCGACCTTGACCCAGGCTTCAATATCTATTTTTTTTCTAAGACAAAAATTGATGATTTTCCAATCAAAATATTTTCGATCCGTATTTTTTTCCATATATATAATATCACTTTTGCCTAGAAAATTATTGATAGGGATATAGGTTAATCTATCAAATGTTTTTCTTTTCTGTGTGTTGTAATTATAAGAATTCTTTTGAGTCTTATTTACTTGGAATGGTGATCTATAACTATAAATGGATGGGTCCTCCTTCTTTTCATAATTAATAGATCTATAAGATAAAAGATTATATATATAGTATTTTTGAAAATTATCTTTCTGATTTGGTAATAAATATACTTTGTAATCGCTTTGTTTTTTATAATAACTTAATTGTTCTTTTTCATATGAATCCTCTTTCTTTAAATTTGTATCTTGAATTGTATGACATTGATTGGTGCTATTTTGCCACTTTTGTGCTATTAATTTAGACCATCTAATCTGAGATAAATGGTATTGATAATGACTTATTAACCAGTTTTTCCATTTATTTTTTTTCGAGTTCCGAAGTTTCTTAGCTTTGAATTCAGAATCAATTATTCCTTGTCTTTCAAAATAAGTTTTTATTGAAGTTTTAAGAAAAAGGGATGTTCCGTGATATTCAAGAATAGATCTTAACTTGTTTAATTTAAGAACTTGGATTTGTGACAATTTGTAAAATACATATGCTTGTGAGAAGGAGGATAATCCATCAACATTCTGTGAATTATTATTACTAATATTATAAAAGCATTTTTGTATAGTTGAAATAAAGTCAATTTTCGTTTCATTAGTTTTATTACCTTTTTCATGATTTTTTTTAATATTTAAAATGGGTTTATCAATAAGAGTTTTTCTTGATTCAAGAAAAAGTTTTGTATGCATTCTGGGAATATTAATCATAGATAGAAGTATATCTATGTATATCTTTTCAATGAAAAATCTTATAAAAAAAGAAAATTTACGAATTAATCGAGCGCTGCGCCTTTTTAATATTTGCCAAATAGTTTTTGGTAATTCGAATCTTTTAGCATTCGAACTACTTTTATTAGTATTAGGATTAACATTTATTCCTGGAATCACTTTTTTTTTTTCTTTTGTAATTTTTTCTATTTTTTTTCTAATTGTACTTGTTCTATCAGTTAGATCCTTCGTTTTTTTTTCTGTCAGTAAATAATTTGTCCAACTTGTAGATCTAATTTGATTCACGGATTCATGAATTATTTGATTACGCGTTATAGAACCTTTTTCTTTTTTCGTTTCGCTTGATTTATCTACTTCTTTCAATCTACTAAATAGAATTCTTTTTATTTTTGAGATTTCTTTTATTATTATTTTTAATAATAGAATACTTTTGCTAAACCATTTGTTTGTTTTTTTTGAGATAGTTAGAAAAAATCTTGTTCTTGCTTTTAAAACTTGTAGAATTAGAAAATATTTTTTTTTGAAGTTTCCAATTTTTTTTTCGAGTTTCTTTAAAATGGGTCCAAAAAAGGAAGGCCGTTTTCGGGGAGAACCAAAAGGAAGTTCAGTCTCCATTCCCCAAACTGTTAAAAAAGAAAAATCATCTTTTTGCCCTTTATTTTTCATTCTATCTATATAAGAAGACCCTAACTTAGATCCGTACCAAGGTTTTAGACAGAAAGGAAATAGTATTTTTATCTGAATGCCGTCTAGTAGCCAATTTTTTGGAAATTCTCTTTTTGATAATTGAACACCATTATAGGTGCATTTAATATGTATTTCTCTATTCCATTCCTTTAAATCCTCAGACCATTCAGGAAATTGCAATAGTAGTATACGGGCAATATTTTTAGCTACTATTAATGAAGGTAATAGAATATATTTTCTAAGAGTCGATTGAGTTATTAACATTAAACCTCTTACTGCTTGTGCGAATGGGATGGTATCCCAGGCTTCTGCTATTTCTATTCGTGCTTTTTCCTTTCTTTTGTTTTCTTCTTTTTTGTCCTTCTCTTTTTTTTCTTCTATATAATCTGAAATTTTGAGTTCTGTTCCCTCTCTCATCCAGTTTCGAAAAATGAGTTTCATTAATCCGGAGGTATCAAAAAAAAGAAGGTGTGGTTTGGATATTCTGTTCAAAAAGAGGAGAGAATGCGCATTTGCTTGAAAGAGTTCCCCAATAACTGTTTTACGTCTTTGTGCTCGCATAGACCCTTTGATTATGTCTCGACGAAAATCCGATTGTTGCGAATAGCGTATCAAAGCCACTTCGTCTGTTTTATCAGGATTTGTAATATCTTTATTATCATTATTTCGCCGATTATCAGTAAAAATCACTACACGTTTGGCTTTTCTTGAACGAATCTGATAATCAATGGGTACTTCTTCTTCACCCTCTCCTTCCTGTTGTTCTAATTCATTGATTAATTT
>MKEJ01016992.1:0-12835 GCA_001753735.1 Embelia ribes
TACTCATAATCCAATCATAATCCTTTCAAACTATCCAAAACTCACTCAAGAAGGAAAATCAACAGCTTATAACACATTTCTGATGATTACAACAATGCTTACACAAATCAAAACTCACTCAATAACTATTTACAATCTAAGAATAAGGTTTATATAAGTGTAGAATTATGAAAAAGGAACTTTGAGAGAATGGCTTTTGACTTATGCTTTTTAAATTTTGAACACTTGAATTCTTGCTTTACTAGTTGCTTCAATGAAGCTCCAAGAAAATGTAACTCATATATGGAAGAGACGAGCAAGTTTAGGAGGTTGCTTGTTGTCTCCAAAAGAAGTCGCCGTAACTGTAAAAGTTGAAAGCTAGAAGATATGTTGTCTGCTATAAGTCCGACAACCTAAAGTCCCTTGTCTAGAAGCTATCCAGCAACAGACAAGCTATCGGGAACCTGCCGGATATAGGGAAAATTACTTGGCCAATTTCAATTCAAATACAAGCTCCTAGTATAGAATTATAAATGGTTGTTCTACGACAAGGGGTTGTTAGATAACCCGTCGGACTATATAAAATCAGCTTTTGGATTGCCTTGAGTTGCAACATTTTGAATCCTTTTCACACTTGTTTTTATCCAATATGAACAGTAGAAAAAAACTGATATATACTGAAGTAAATTGTTAGCAAAACAAAAGAACAAGAATTGTATATTTTTTGCAATTTAATAATTATAAAAAATACATTGTTTTTTTTATCTTCTAAAACCTTAGAGCAACAAACTAAATTACTAAAAATTTTACTTAATAAACATATTAAATTCTTTAAGACCTTCTGCTTAACTAGATCTATGTATCGGATTACAAACATATACCGGCAGGGTTTGATACAATCAAAGCATATAAGTTTCCTTAAGATATCAATCTCTATGCACAGTTATAGATTCCTTCAATTGCTAATAAATACCATATAAATTATGTAATCATACAACTTACAGAGTTTATAAACTTATAACAAAATATTACCCTTTTGTGAATCAAAATGAAAAACAAAATTTATACCTGTCTAAATAATAATTTTAGGATTAAGAGTATAAATATATTTATAACCACCAGGCAGTAATTGTTTTATCTTGTTAGTACAAAAGCAATAAACTCGACGCGGCCCTATTTAATACATACAAAAATGTACTAGTGTAAGAAGTTGGAACTATACTATTACCTGTAGTAAAGATAAACATTTGTGTCCATTTCCATCTAAACTTATAAATATAAAACTTATATTTTATAAGAATCGATGGTCTAATATTTTATGTGCTAGATGTAATATACATACTAGATCATCTACAATACATAATATAAGAAAAATACTTGTTCATTAGTTAATAGTGATAAGTAAATATTGCTTATAAGATTTTCATTGAAATAAAATAATTTTAATTATTAAAATTTTAATCAATTATAAAAATGGCTTTTAGAATAATCCTCACACAAATGTTAACCAAAGACACTTGTAATGCATATATTTGTTTACTCATATACACATTTGTGACGCAACAAACATTTCAAACTACTATAAGGACAACAAGTGCGTTGCACGTGATAAATTGTTATAAAAATTCAATCTTATTATTAGATTTAAGTAATAATATATAATGTCCATGTATAGTAGGTTCATTTTAGTTTCTACTATGACCTAAATATAATTATCTATCATACAAAATCATAATTTGGGCATTGAAATTGTCTAATATTTATACTTTTCCATTCTTACTTTCACCCTCTTTTCTTGTATCAACCTTTTTTTCAATTGATATTTAATAAGTATTAAAATTCATTTGTGCATGTTGGATAAATGTCAGAATAGTTAATAGTAATTAATTTTCTATAGGGTTGCAAAGTGAACTTATATAAGTAAAATAAATTACTTTTTACTCTAAAACCATTACTATGCAGTGTCACAATTAATTTGGAGTTACAAATTGGCTTCATATTACTTTCTTTGACTCTTTTTACTATTATTTCGATTAAATTTGTAAACTAAACGCATCAATTTTTATAAAATGTTTTAAAAGACCATAAAGAAAATTAAGCTGATTAATTGATCATTATCGAAAAGTTTATGCTTTCACCCTATGAATGTAAATATCAAGGATCTTTAAAATAAATCTTGAAAAGCATACTAAAGCAAATAGTTAAATATGAGAAAGAAAACATAATTAAAAAAAAAATTTATCTCAAGCACAAATATGAGACGATTTCAATAAATTCTAACAAAAATATAAAGAGAATATGAATATCTACACTTGAATTACTCATTATATATGATAAATTATTTGCCGATTATGAACTAAGCAATACAAGTTCCCAAATTCCAATTCTAATTAATAAAGAAAGATAAGTAAATGGATATACCTCAAAGGACAAGGATTTTATACATATATGTCAAAATTTCTACGTACATCAATTCATCATTTGACACGTAGGAGAGAGATTAACAATATTGTTATTAATGAATAATCTCTCTTCTATATATAAGTAACTCCTTCTACGTGTTAAATGATGAATGGATGTATGTATTAATTTACTACATACATGTATATATAAAATCCTTGTCCTACCTCAAATAACAATTTTTTTACAATAATTTGCAGATACACTGCAATTTTAATAGACAACCACCATTGGATTTGGAAAGTTGCAAGAAATAGTTGGGTAATATATAGGGATAACAACTTTTTATACACACAAGAGAATAAATTTCTTTGACGATTAAAATACAAGAGTCACTTATATAATAGAGTAAATGGAGAGTCAATATGTTATGACATTATTCATTTACAAATCAATAAATAATTTAGGTTCATTTACAATTGCATTTATTTATTAATTTGTTCTTTTACAATTGTATCTTTTCAACTATTTTTTTGAAATTAGATTCTTAGCAATTCTATTGGTATGAGTATGGTATTGGGGGAATGCAAAAGAATTGAAACATGAGAGTCTCTTTGTAAGAGTAGGGAGGATATAGAGTGCTCTTAGATAAATCTCTTGCATGCCAATATCAAAGGTTTTCTATTTCTTTTTTATTCTTGGGAACGAAAATATTATTAGAGATAATATTATTAGAGATTAACGATTTCAAGTGACGAGTTGTGATTCCGTTGGATATCCTTCCATGCCATGTTACTGGATTTGCAATTGGTAAAAAAAATAGTGAGCAAAAGCATTTCTCTTAAAAAAAAAAATGCTATGTAATAATAGATCAGATTGTTATTGTTTGAATTATGTATAAACAATCCGAGCCGATTCTGGTAATTCTTGTCTGTTCATAAATCTATATCTTCATGGTTTCAAGTTTCCAAACTTTAAGCAAAATTTGAACATTGATAATCTTAAGAATTGGAGTCGTGCATCAAGATTACTAAAAGAGTATATATGTGTGTGTGTGTATATACATGGAAAATTTTCATTTTACCTTGTATAAAACTTGAATGAAGTTGAGGTAGAAAGTAGAAACTCATCCATATAGAAGAATTCATCAAAAGCAAACAGTTTGTGTTTGGTAAGAAAGAAGAGAGTGGAAAGTTATACACATGATCATCGTAGATAACTACGTCTACGAAATTGTCATGTTCACGGTAGTTTCGCAATCTAAGACATGACAAATATCAGTATATGGTTTTGACTTTAATTTTGTTGGTTAATTCACAGGATGCTCCGTCTCATTCTGCCACTCTCCTATGTATAATTTACGGATTCTCTAATATGAATGAGTAAAATTATATATATTTTTATTTTATGGAAAAGTATAACATAAAAAAAGTGAATAAAAAATGGGATGATCAATTATTTTTATAAACACATGTCTTTTCACGAAATAGTGCAACCTTGACCAGAGTTGCAATATTTATAAAAATTGCAACGTAGGGGTACGGCTATTAATTAAAAATTACTACAATTCGAAAAATCACAATTTTTCATTCAAAACAAATAATTACAACTTTAAAAAATTCCAAACATATATATATACATACATACATACATACAATACTTATATAGTGCACAAGCCTGATTCCTTAACAATTTAAGCGTAACGAATCATATCACTTTAACATTTAGCTACAATGATCTTGATCTGTGCAATTATTATGATGAATTGAACAAGTTACAATAGCTTGAAGTTTCCTTTACTCTGTGTAATGATGTTGAAATTTTTAGTACTGTCAATAAGTACTACTTTTTAATTTATTCAAGCATAAAGATCTTTACAATACTTAGAGAAAAAGTAACTCTAAAATGTTTGCTTAAAGAGATCAGGTGAATAATAAATTAAAAAAGGGACTTCCCAGCTTTCTTTTATGATGTAATTAAAAATTTCTTAAAGTATCAGACTAATTAAGCACACGCATGTGTGACAAGAATACAAAAAATAAAAGGAAAGTAAGACATTATTTTCTCCTTTTTTGCAGGGGATTTTGTAATCTATTGCATCATTGATTATCAATCATAATATTTGGTGACTCAAATTATCGCCAAGATAACGATATTACTATCGTAAATGATATCCGTCTCGCATAACTCTTGGAGTTTGTAGTCAAAATAGTAAACTTTCTTTTTATTCGCAATCATAATTGTCGGTGGCTGAAGTTTTAGCCATGCACAAACATAATAATATTGTTAATTATAGAAAATACGCATGTCTAAACATGGTTAATCTTTTCAAAATTTATTGATTCATCAAGATGGCAATCAGAAATTTCGGTTGCTTAGATTTAAGCCATGCGCTATGAAAATGACATTGTTATTATTGAAAATAAGCCCATCTAAACATGTTTAATCTTTTCAAAATGTATTGATCCATCAATACTACAATCATAAATTATAATAACTTAAATTCTAACCATGCCTCAAGGCATGAATTAGCAAATGATCAAATGCATATAAAGAAGAGTAATATTGTACCCAACCAAAATTTTTACCCGATTTTCTAATCCATTGACGTAATAAGAAGAAATCTTAAATTCGGTCATTAATACAATAATCAAAGCACCAAAACATTTTGTGAATACCACTAGAATTGGCTATATGCTAGTTCACATTATCACCAAAGTAGAACATACTATGTCAGCGAAAGATGGATACCAGATACTTGGCCAATCACCAAAAGGGTTACAGAAATCGATATACAGAGAGGTCAATTTAGCTTGTAAATTTATTTGTCAAAACAAGTTATTCCATAAATGAAACTTATATAAAGATTTATAACTTCCGCAACTACTAACAATGATTTTGTCAAGAAATCATGAAACTTTATGATGTGAAGTTTCTTCCTGCGTTGTATGTTTTGGGCAAAACTATATAATTTGAAGTCTATTCCGCATTTCAGGACCAAATTCATATGTAGGCTCTGTTACCACGTTTAACACATTTATCAATCACCAACAAAATTTTTTTACTAAATTCAACAACAATAGTGCCCGGAAATAGGCAGATCAATCAAATTGAAGCAACATTTAAAACATTAGTCATTTTAAATGGAAAGGTACACATCCAATGATAAACAATTCACTCAAAGTTTCTCATGACAAACTAAAAGAAAAGGAGGTCCTTGGATCACAACTCGAAGCACAATCTTCCAACCAGAAAAATCTATCAGCGGTACTGCACAAGAGGAAACCATATGGAAGACATATTATCAGACAGCTATGACAAACACAAACATAATCAGGGAATAGTCATAACTCAAGACACAAAGGCTTTGCTTTTGCACCCGTTTTCCTTTGAAGCAGGTGTTAAATACTCTAAAACAAAGATAATGATTGTACCTTGATGAATCCGATCTCCTTGGCATTGCTACGGAAGCACTGTCTGCAGCACATAAGCCCATATTTCCGGATTAAACCATGAGGGTTCCCGCACACGCGACTGCCCCCCCAAAAAATATAAGATGAATACATTATATGAAACGAGAGAATATACATTGATCCACTTAACACTATAGCAAATTAGTTGAAAAGTTTCAGACGATCACAAAACCCAAACGCAATACTGCTAAAGGCTTTTCCATCTTAAGTCCAAAATTAGTACACCCTTGAAGAAAAGTAAGATCCAAAGATTGAAAAATGCTAATGATTGAATAATTACAATTAATGAGACCATGAATGGTTGAACTATATTGTGAACGCTTGCACCTTCTATAGCTCCGAACTTTCAAGTAAACATCACATTAATGTGCAAGGATTTCTCATATGAAAACATGGCCAAAATCATGCTTTTTTGCTAAGACATTTTTCTTTATGTTCAAAGTAACAGATCTCTCTATATGTAACTTTATCATGAAGAAAGTAGAGACTAAGAACTTAACAGCAACTACTCAAATATCCAAGTCAATGCAGAAAGGACGCAAGTATGAGACTGTAATAATTACACATTCCAAGTGAGGAAATGCTAAAAAAAATATTAATAATGAAAACAGAATAAAAGAGTATTCACCTAGGAACTAAACATATAATGAATATACTTTCCTACATCCATCAGGCACTCGGATAAAAACAAAAGTTATTACCAATATGTATTTCGAATACATAAACAAAGGAAGAGATGAATAATGTTATTCACTCGTGCACATAAACCTAATTTTACATAGCAGAAGAAACCAATTGTTTTTCAATTTAGAACTCAACATAAGTATATAACCCGGTGCACATGGACAAGTATACATGAGTTGCCCTGTTTGCATTATCCAGTGGTGCATCACATCAGCATACAAATGGGTATATAAGGGCTTTCTCCCAAGAGTTAAACGTGGACATGGAAGTCCATGAGCTTATTATTCTAGGTAGGAACAAGTTTACGGCAATAAAAGACGGTTAATTTAGTTTTGTTCAACAATGGGAATTGCTTTCAAAAGCTTATCAGCGACTCTTCGGCTACAAGTGCAAGGAGTGATAAGGCGACCATGACATGGAGCGATAAGGATGGAATTATCCTCTCTACTTTTTCTATCATTAATTACAATAGCCTTCAAAAATATTAAGTTACATTCCTCATATGTCTACTCTAGTCATTTTTTCAAAAAAAAAAAAAAAGGTAATTTATCACGGTTTACCAAGCATCACATTAATTATTGAAGCAAATTCTAAAATTTTTTTTTAGCAAAACAACTATTTATGGGAATCGATTCTCAAAAGCTGGTATTACGAAAAAACAGCATTACTAAATTAAGCCAAAAAGTAATCCCAAGATCCAGTCTTTGATCTACTACTATTTACAAAGTCATTTCTAACCAAGTATTTTAGGAATAGGGAAAGATATCGAGAAAGATGAGTTGATTTCAGCTAGTTTAAGCATAATAATAGCAACCATTTTCACAGGATAAATATGTATAATATATAGATAGAGAGAGAGAGAGTAACCAGGTGCGAGAGCCAGGACCATAGTTCTTCGGGTGAGAGTTCCATACGTTTGTGTGTCCCATCTCTCTCTCTCTCTCTCTCTCCGGCCGCAGATGAAGGAGGAGAATAGATGTTCGGCAAGCTTGGGTTATTATATATATATATATATATATACGACTGGACTAGGGTTCTACATATGGGCTCCTTCTTACTTGTACTCTTTCTTAAATGGGCCTCTGAACGCGTAGCTTTTTGTTAAACAGCTATCCCGAGCCCAATAGTTTCAGCCCAACTGGTAGGGAAATAGGCGCGCCCTTTATGTAATGTTGTATCGTAGCAGTGTAAAGTAAGCAGATCGAGCTCTATCTTTTTAAAGGTTCAAAGCTTACTTTACACTGCTATGATACGATAGCAGGCAATATTGGGTGATCCGCTTACTTACGATGCTACTCATAATTCAAGGAAGCAGGAGGATGAGTTGCTTAATTTATAAGCTGTGCAGTTTTTAATCGGTACCATGTAGATTTTGGAGAGTCCATGAAGGAAGCTTCTTCCTTGCTTGAAATATAAACCAATGGGATAGAGCTCTAAATTCAAACTCCAACCAGGCATACTTTTTACTAGTTGTGTCAACAACATTTTCGTAATTTGGTATGGATAACAGTCAAAAATTGGTCCCCGGATGTGGGGAGAGGGAATCAAACTTTTAAAACTCCACCTAAGGAGGCTGGTTCTAGCCCACTAGGTTAGTCAACTCGGTCAGCACCTACGGGTAATTTGTTTACTTGCATTCGTTGCAAAGGTGTGATTTGCACTAAGCGAGAGCCGCAAAACACACAAGAATGAAAGTTTTACCATGCATTTGCACTGCAGTCTGATATTGGTGAACAAAGATAACACCACAATGCAATAATTTTCTAATGAGGATCACGGTACAAAAGTTTTATTCAATAAAATGTTAAATTACAAATGGTATTTTTCAGATTACAGCATAACATGACCAACAATAGCAATTAGAGTCAGTGATTTTCTATCAGAACTCAAATTATGGGCACCATTCAAAGTTGATATAGAGTTCTATGGCACGTCATTGCCAAAACTTGTGATTCCTTGAAGATCGCAAGCACGGTACTCACATTCCAACTTGCCCCATCTTGCATCTACTCGTTCACACTGGAATGGCACCTTACCTAGGCTGTCAAATACAGGAAAAATATATATACGAGTGTGCATTGGTTATGGTTGGCAAACTAGTTTTCAGTTCCAAAACTAAAAAGGATTAGGCAAAATTGGTTTTGTACAGGAACCCAATTTGAACACTAAAAAGGGAGAGCTGGAATCAGCGTTTTTGTTGGTAGTAAAAAATATAAAATTCAGTTTTGTACAAATACTGCGACAACTTTTTCAATAGTGTTTTACACCATAGAATCAGAATGCTAAAATCTTCGCAATGAGTTCTGTATCAAATATCTCGATAGGAATGTGCAAGTTTACCTTCTGTTCACCACATTGTGCACACGGCATAACCACTGTGAAAACTCAGCTTGAGATCCTGCCTGCACAGGATTTGATCTGTCAAACCAATCAAGACTGTCAATCAACGAAAGAAACTCAGAATAATACACGTAGTACACAAGCATTCCTTCATCGGATATTTTCGTGTATTACACTATACAAACCTCAGAATTTCTTTAAAGTGGTCCGCACAGTCCTTGCAGGGGTATATCCGAGATAATATCTCCATCTGCAATGAAAACTTAATTGATAATATCCTGACAATATCAGAGTTAAACTTCAAGGAAATTGGTGCAAAGCCAAACATCCTTCAGTTAAATGCCAATAAAGAGGTCCCGCCCCACTTTTCACAAGGAAGGAAAAAACGAAATAGACAACAAAAAAGTTTGACTTCAATTATCCAAATTTATTTGGCTCCCAGAAGAGTTGATATCTCACATTAATTAGTCAAAATTATTCCAATTAAATCATCACAGTGAAAACTATGAGAGAAAAAGAAAAGCTGGCCAAGAACTCAACCAATCATAACCTTAATGCTATTAAAGCAATAATTCAACAATCTGATCCGACAAACAAGAACCGTTGGTACTCTTCTACCACCTAATAAGAAAAAGGACAAAAGCAAGACAATCACCATGAATTGAGCAAACACAACCACCACCAGAAGAGAACAAAATGCAAGAAAATTTCTAGTTCAGGATCAAACTTAATGTGAATTGCCTCATGGTGGAAAAGGTTACAAGGTCCATGGCGGCCTATTTTATATGTGAACCTATGAGATGACTAGAATACAACCGAAAACATGCATAATTGCCTATGTTTTTTTTTACGGCTTCATACTTCTGGTTATTTTTGTCTAACTAGGGCATCTATCTTGGATAAGTTTCATAAATGCTAAATGTTGCGGACATACGTATGCAGGAAAAGGGGTTTAATTGAAGGTATGCATAAATGTGTTTAAAGGAGACATACCAGCTCTTTCACATCCCTTCTTTGCTGTCTAGTGGGCTTATCTGGATACTGAAAACAAGAAGATAATTGTGGTGAAGTCACTATGTGAAGAGTGGATCTACCATGACCTAAAGTTCTTAATGATGCACAGGTCAAACAATGAAAACAAATTCATAACAAGACTCCAAAGAAGTAATAGAGAACATACCTGAGCACCAAGAGTGTGCAGAAGAGTCCAGGTTGCACGACCAAGCTCTTCTTTGCTTACAGGTGTAGCTTTGCTTTCCTGTAAAGAGACATTAGAATATTAGATAAACTAGCCAGGTTCCTTTGCTTTCTCTAGGCAGCATAGTTAGTTTCCAAACGTAATCAATATAAATCCATGACAAAGTCTAAGACAACTTACTCAAAAAGAAAACCCCTCAAATATACCATTAAGAATTTGTCCATACTCCATAGTACTTTTCTAAGAACTTATCAATTTAGATAGCCAATAAATGCTAGTTCTAAGACAACAAGAGTTCACAGATTAACAAAATAAACAAGTAAAACATGACAACAAATTTAGCTTGACATCCAAAATTTCTATTCCTATGCAGGATCCATTTCCGTTCACATATCAGCTAAAAGGGAGGGGATAACATTCGGATTTTACAGAACAAACGGATTTTTCTATACTAGTAATGAATGAAGAGGATGGTCAGATCCGATGCAGACCCAAACGATCTGAGTCTTAGGTGAGCTCTAATAGCAGTATGCCTCTTCCTAAGACCCTTTCTCCGATTTGCTTCTAGTTTTACCCCTTAAACTCAAATGCTATTTCAGAGCTTTCATATGATACTTCTTTGGAAATTTTGCCCCCATTTTTTGCACTGATTTTCTCCCACGATTTATTTTCCCCTCCTGTTGGCTGCACCATTTTTTGACTATGTCAATGTTAAGCTGCAGGCCTCACTAGCTTCGCCTCATGGATTAGGACTATTTCAAGTGCAAGCAACTTGGACAAAAATCTGGACCCAAAAGCAAAAGAACTCCGAAATTGAATCTTTAAGGAGCAAATGCATTATGAGGGGCAAAATATATCAGAATCCTATTAATCATAAGTTTACACACAAGCCTAAATGCTTTGTTGGATGAGACATAACCGCTACAGGGATTGTACTCAATTGTGAGATAATTCTCAATAAGACCAGCCTTTCTATATACACGGATTTCTCTCAATTAATTTCTCAAACCAAAAATTGGATTTAGAAATGTTCCACGATAGACTTTCAGTTTCTAGAAATTTCCTCAGAAATGCTACACTAGGATGGGAAATTTTAAATTTTTCTATAAAAATATTAACTTTCCACCAAAACTATGAATTATGCAGAAAGATGCCGATGAGTGGATTGTTTAAAATCTGTGAAAGAAATTGCTATCCTGAAAGTCAGGTGAAGAAACTAAGTGAGAAAGAGGGCATTCACACCAGCTTTTCTAAATCCACTTTCGTATTCTCAAATGAGAAGAGAAAGCAGAAATGTATCAAATACGGTGTTTATATTTCAGAAAACTTGTAGAAATTGCTGCAGTGAAGTTATCAAATGAGAAAATCACTATTCAGACTTTCACTATTAAAAGATAAACTATTTCCCAGCAAAATATAATAACACACAAGGGATAATTTTTTTATTTTTTTTATATTGATATATACAGAAAATTTGTTTAAAACAAACATTTGAAGATGATCTTATTTCTATTTTGTAAAAGAAATGACTTTGTATAAAGTCGGGGTTTAGGAATGAAGTGAGACTTGAATGAAGAATCTAATGTGAGGAGTTTTATCGAACACTGAGTGAGCAACAATTTGTTCAGAGTGTTGAAGAACAAATAATTGGAAAAACAAGAGAATAGTAGTATAGGATTGAAGGTAGTAACATACATACCTTAATGGTGAATTCGTAATTGGAGTGGGATGAAGAAGAGGGAGAGCTTGAGAGTCCATGGCCATGGGAGAAGGATTTGATATTATTATTATTAATATTATTATTATTATTATTATTATTATTATGATTTGTTCCAACAAATCCAAAGCCAGCAGCGAATTGGGAGAGATGGGTTTGAACTCCCAGCGAGATTCTCTCCAGGGTTTGACACACCCCTTCCAACGGATTCTCAGACATCATAATATTTATTAATCAATAATAATAATCGTAACAACAAAATCTGGTTTAATACTCCTTGAGTATGTATGTATGTATATATATATATGTGTGTGTACATGTATGTATCTAACTGTATCTATAGATACGTACAGGCTCTGGATGGCCACCAGTAGGCTCTAGACACCGCTCTACTCCATTCAAATTCTACTCGGGTTGTGTTCTAGTATATTTAAAACCCGAACTATATGGATACGTTTTGGTTTTGATTTTTTATTCAGTTCGGATTTTAATTTAAGAACTTTTGAATTTTTTTAAATTTTGGATTTGCGTTTGTATTTATTTTATGAAAATCTAAAAATTTTCGAAATTGAAAATGTTAAATAAAAAAAAAATACGTATATGACTATGACATATATATGTTCGTATAAATCATTGTTGCTATTAGTATATTGATTATATATATATATATATATACATATAATATATTTGATTAATATTTTGTTGCATTTTTTCTCCAAATCAATTGAAACTATTTTGATCAATTGGGATTTGAGTTTATAAATTGTAATTGTTGTTTTTATTATGGTTTATAAATATTTGAATTGGTTTTGTGAATATTTAAATAGGTTTTATGAATATTTAAATTGATTTGTAAATTTTAGATTTTATGAAAATTTTGGATTCGGTTCGGCCTTAAAAAGCTCGGGTTCGGTAAAAAAAAATGATTCGATTTTTCAGATTTTGGAATGTTAGCTTTGGTTACCCGAATCGAACCGTTGCACACATCTAATGTTTAATGTCACGCCCCCCATTTCCAAGCACCCGAAATAAGGGTAGTGATAC
>MKEJ01016996.1:0-19876 GCA_001753735.1 Embelia ribes
AATATTAAAATGTTTTTTGGCTTTTTTTTTTTTTTTCTGGAAATTAAAATGGTATTGGCCTTACAAAATCATGATTTTTAATTATTCTTAGTTGAAGCAGTTGAAGATTATTAATCTATATTTATTCAAAGCACTTGGGTTATATTAATTACCAAAGTCAAACTACACACTCACCAACGAGAAAAACTACAATATGCCAGTAAAATGAAAAACCTACAATAACCATTTAAATATGTGGAAACCCATGTGCAAAGGCTCACAAACCCAAACAAATTTAAAAGACCACTAAAAGATACTTAATTGTTTCTTTTATCACAACTTTTCAGCTCAAGTTTCCTCCGTTTTTTACTTAAAAAGTTAATATGCATTTAGCTGTTCAAGCATTTTGACATAAATAACTAAAATATTTAAGCAGGATCTAATCCAATTTTTTCGCTTTTTTTTTAATGTGAAGTGAAACCAAAACAAACTCTAGTCTAAATATAAACTACAACTCATCCCCTCTCCCTTGCTCTCAATCAAATTCAATGGCAAATCCAAGCTTAAGCTCTTCATGCTACTACATAATCATCATCATTGTTCTATCCACCATATCCTCAGTATCATTCCTATACTGGTCTCAGTGCTATCCTCATTCCCAGACACCGCCATCTCAGGCTCAAACCCAGAACATCGATCTCCTTTCCTATCCCTCGGCTTGGAACCACATCCCGTTCCCAATCCCATTACCGCCTCCCAAACACTGCCTCAAAATTGCACTTTTCGTGAAAAAATGGCCTCATAAGTCCCACGCGGGGGGTCTTGAGAGGCACGCCCTGACCCTCCACCTAGCCCTGGCAGAACGTGGCCACGAGCTTCATGTTTTCACTGCTTTCGCACCGAACGCGACATTTACAAGTTACCCATTTTCGAATTTGCATTTCCACCTGTCGAAGCCGACTGGTGCTGGGTATTTGGACCAGGCCTTGGTGTGGAAGCAGTTTCAAGAGGTGAACTCAAGTGGGGTGCCTTTCGACGTGGTTCACACAGAGAGTGTCGGGCTGATGCACACCCGGGCGCGGAATCTGACTAATCTTGCTGTTAGCTGGCACGGTATAACCAGAAACTTATTTACATTTTCCAAATAAAGGTCATATCATTTCAAGAATGCATCAGTACTTAACTAAATTTATGACATTTTTCATTCACTTGTAGAATTATGGAAACCCAAAAACTTGCTGAGTATCTATTAATTCATTTTTTTTGTTAATGCGCAATATATCATATCTGTCGGCCTGTGGATTATCTCTACTACAGTCTGTGCTTCAATCTTTCCTAACTATTAAGATGCATCGAATCTGTTTTCTACAATCCAAATATAATGCTGCGAAATAATTGAGTTTGTTAAATTCTTAGAACAATTCTCATGACAGGCATTGCGTACGAATCAATACATACAGACATAATTCAAGAACTTGTTCGAGATCCTCAAGAGCCCCAATCATATGCATTGACCGAAAGATCAATGAAGGTCATCGAAGAGGTGAAATTCTTCCCTAATTACGCTCACCATGTAGCTACAAGCGATTACGCTGGGGATGTCCTCAAAAGGATATACATGATCCCAGAGGAACGAGTACACATCATCCTCAATGGCGTAAACGAGCACATTTTCAAACCTGACTCTGATACCAGCGGTAGAGATTTCAAGCTCAATTTTGGAATTAACGCTGAATCCAAGTTAATTTTGGGAATGGCTGGAAGATTGGTAAAAGATAAGGGACATCCACTGATGTTCGAAGCACTAAAGCAACTATTTTCGGAAAATTCTAGATTTCGAGAAAGTGTCATCGTCCTAGTCTCAGGGGATGGTCCGTGGGGCTCTAGATACAAAGAGCTAGGAGCAAATCTAGTGGTTTTGGGCCCACTGGAGCAATCTCAGCTAGCAAGGTTTTATAATGCAATAGACTTATTCGTTAACCCAACACTGAGAGCACAAGGGCTCGACCATACGTTGTTAGAGGCAATGCTTAGTGGCAAACCAGTGATGGCGACTAGGCTAGCAAGCATTACGAGGTCAGTGATTACAGGGCCCGAGATGGGCTATACGTTTTCTCCTAGAGTTGATCCACTGAAGAGTACACTATATCGGGTTTGGAAAGATGGGAGAGGGATTCTCGAGAAGAAAGGGGCAGTGTGTAGGGAAAGGGCAATGAAGTTGTTCACTGCGAGTAAAATGGCGGCTGCATATGAAAGGTTGTTCCTTTGCATTTCTTGTAATAATGGAAAGTTCTGTGAAGATGATTATTGCAGATACTCAACCGAGCTTAAGTAAGCTTTCTTCAAAAACTAATTACTGGATCGGTCTTAGAAAGCAACCATGGCTTTTGAATTCTAGGTCTAATATACACAATCTTATCGTTGCTAGAGAAGAAGTGTCTAGGGGACTGAGTATTGCAGATACCTGCCTAAATTTTGTCTAAGATACGCGTATTTGTATGGTAAAAGCGGATATGTCGAGATGAACGCTGTTTGGAGAATTAGTTTCAGGAATATACAACAATCTGAAGAAAACTTTCAATTTCGGGTCTGGAACACTCTTATGCTCAACACACCATGTCTAATATCCGGTGGATCTGGGTACCATTCAATTGGTAAATAATTGAGGATAAATCTAGCATTTCTTTTTCTTGAAGATTGCAAATTCGTTTTTTTCCTTAATATGTATGTCTTCTATAATCCGTGTGAAATTAAAAAACAAGAATACTAAATTTTCTTTTGAGGCGTCCATGGTTTGGAGTCTTGGAATGACTAGGAATATGTTCTAAATGATTTGCATGTCATCTCCGAGCACACGGGATGTGTATCCATTTCCCTCTATAATTTTTTACCCCATCTATTAACACACTTATCAAAAAAAGTAAAGCAGCAGACTTAAAGCCAAAAATAAGCAAGAAAATCAAGTATCGAAAGTCGAAACCAAAACAATTTTCCTTTATTTACATTATCGTAAATATTAGTAAATATAACCTGCATTCTTAGTTCTTAGAATGCTGAGGTTTCATTACAACAGCCCTCATATTCCATTGAGGATGAGAACTCAAATAAGCTTTCCCAAGCACAACCAATGCACCAATAAAATCTACAATACGTTCAGCTCTCAGATCAAGATTCAGCTGAGAGCTAAAACAAATTTTGGGAAAATAAAAAAATTAAAAAAAGGAAAAGAGTTTCGACAATTGAAACCCAATCTATATGATTACTCGGGGAAGGAGGAGGACACACCCTAAAACCTCACATCCTAAGACCCATGACTGACTCAACTAAGGGGAAGGAGGAGGGTACACCACAAACAACCTCTCACCCATGACCCCCGAATGTTGGAAACTTAAAAACAGAATTAAGAAGAAAACAAAACGAGACAGATACACAAGAACCAGATAAACCTGAAGGTGACATAATCTTTTGCTTCATAAAACAGGTTAATCGAAGCTTGAAGAGCGGCTCCATCTTCCTTTCAAGTAAGCCTCTAATGATACACTTTGATCTATGCTGCTCGTAGAAAGAGAATCTTCATCTACATCGCGGAATGCGAGGTTGAGGTGGGATTGGAGTTCAGAGAGCGGTGACACCTCATCGTCCAGCATGTCGGTCCCTTCTGAAGAATCAACTTGTTGCCTTGCCCAGTTAATTACTTCGGAATCGCCTTTGAGAAGCTTCACTACCTGTGGTGGAAAAAGAATCACAAACATTTTAGCATTGGTGCTGCTACATGATTGTGCATCAGCTATTAACAACTTTTTTTGTTGTGTATAGATGGTAAGAACGAGTAAGGTTTCAAATTAGGCTCCATTGGTGGTTTCCCTGACCCAAAGGATTTTCTTTTTGAACTTAGCCAAATTTTTAGTCACAGGTAGAAATCTACTTTTGTTGATTCTAAAGTTGTGTAGTATGAAACAGAAGCTAAGGTAAGAATGGTGTTTCGAAAGTCACTTTTTTCCCATCTGGACAAGTAAATAGCAGAGCTAAAATTGTTGTTTAGGTGAATGACGAGGACTTACAATGTTCATCGTAGGTCTAGCTCGCGGTGCACGCATAATGCATAATGTAGCAGCTATAACCATCCGTTCAATCAGGTCGTGATCATAGTTAGTACCAAGGGACGGGTCCAACAATTGAGAAACCTTTCCACTGTTTAGAATCGGTTGTGCCTGAAGAAAGAAGGCCTTGTTATAGTATGCAACAGATATAGAGGTATGTTTAAAATTAAGCCAATGAGTACTGGGTGCATACCCACATGACGAGGCTCTCTTTCCCTTTTGGTTGGTCATGACTGATGGGCTTCCTACCAGAAAGAAGCTCAAGGAGAATGACTCCATATGCATACACATCAATCCTCTCGGTAACTTTCCCGTACATGAAATATTCAGGAGCCAAATAGCTGCAAGGAAAGATACGCAATTAGTTCATATAAGACTAATACAGAAAAAAATAATAATAATAATAAATTGAAAGACTAATAGAAAATTACGAGGGGGTAATATCGTGTTAAGCTGCAGCCTTTAAAAGCATTATGGCCTAGTTTGATAAGGGTACTTTTAAGTTTTTAACTTTCTGATTGAGAAACTTGTTCGGCACACACTTATAATTTTGGGTTTCAACAGAATTGAAAGTCCAAAAACTATTTTAAATAACCTACGCCAAACAAGTTTTCTCAGCAAACAAGAAAAAAAAAAGCGATAAGTAATCTCATCCTGAAAAATGTATCCCCAAAAAAGAAGATCATTTTAAACAATTCAACCATACGGACACTATGTGGATGAGTTCGGCCTTATTCATCATTCAATTATAAACAGTAAAAATTATTTCCAATAACTTTTGTATCAACCTAAACAAGACCTACAGGTTGAAGAAAACAACTAACCCGAAAGTACCCGCAACATCGGTACATATAATGTGTGATGAGGATGTTGATGCCCATGTAGCTAGTCCAAAATCAGACAGCTGAAATGAAACACAGGAATAATACTGTTATGGTATTGAAAAATGAACCAAAATGTTATCAAATGCAGTATAAGATTAAACTCTATACCTGTGGCTCAAAATCATCAGAAAGTAGTATATTTGATGATTTAACATCTCTGTGTATGACAGTTTTACCAGTTGTATAGTGTAAATATTCCAGAGCCTCGGCTACACCAATAGCAACCTTAAATCTCTCACTCCATCCGAAAACATTAGGATCCTTCCTATTACCTGGTTCAAAAAATGTCAAAAAAAATTCCACTTTCATTTTAGAATATTAAGCAGAGAATTTGATTTTGTCGATTACCATAAAGGTTCTCCTCTAAGCTTCCCCTTGATAGCAAATCATAGACTAGGACCAAATTGCCATCCTCAAAACAGAACCCGAAAAGAGAAGTCACATTCTTGTGATTTAAGGTGGTGATTATCTCAATTTCCAACACAAACTCTTTTAATACACCTTCAGATGGCTTCAATATTTTAACAGCAATCTCCTTGCCATCTCGTAAACAGCCTCGGTACACCTGGCTGCTTCCTCCTTTTCCAATCAACTTTTCTGAAAATATACAAACAAAATCAAGTAAACTTAGGTTGCATTTGGCTATTATGTTTCTGAACGCTGCTTTCTTGTTTAGAAAATGGAAACACTGCAGATAACACGTTAGAAGATCGATTTTTAAAAAGCTTTTTACAGCTTCTTTTTTTTTTTTTTTATAAGTAAAAGGTTTCACAGAATTATCATGATACATCAGAGTCACTAGTATACTTTTCTAAAAACTAAAATCTGCTTTTTCTCCAGATTTTTTTGTTACCAAAAACCTTAACATGAAAAAAATGGAGTTTTTCAAAAGTTTCATTGGGTTTAGTACTCAAAATAGTGAATGCGCATCCACAACAAAAGCCCTTCTCTAAGAACAAAAAAAAATAGACAGTACAACAATAGATAATAGGAATTTGTACCTGGGTTGAAATTTGATGTCGCATTAACAAGTTCTTGGTATTCGAAGAGTCTGCAAAAGGCTGAATATTTTTCCTGAAGTCCCTCAAGCTCTCGGGGTAGGCATTTTGGAGAAGATGAACATGATGTAGTCTCACTATTAACAACAACAATCGCACCACTCTCCCCATCTAATCCATAACATTGACATCCATTTCCATTGAGATAACTTTCATTTGATTCTGCACCAGCCAAAAAGTTCCTTGTAGGTAATTGTAATGCCCATTTAACCACAGATATTTGCGACCTCTCGGAACTCTGTTGATCGGATAAAATAGCTCGACGAAGAAGTGGCCAACCAGGTTTCGACTCAGGCAATTCTCTAATCAACGAAGTTATCGAGCTCGACGGGGCCTCTAATTTATGAACAGGCACTATGGCCTTCGATTTATCTTCATCGCTACCGTCACTGTTGGATTCATTTGTTGTTTGGGCATAAGAACTATCCCAGGAAATAGAATTTCGAATACAAATGGAACAATTTTTCTTTAAGGTGCTCTCTAGTAAGGCTAACGCCATATTGTTACAAGGACCCAAATCTTTTGTAGCCCTCAGGGTCTCATCACCGTGCAGTGCCTTGGACTTGATACTAAGTGTCCTTGATATTGCATTAAGTAGATGATTTCGGCGGTGATCCTTGATTCCTATCGAAACAAATGCGAAACATTTATTAAAATGGAAAACTATACAAACTCAGGATTCATATAATTAGGATTGTTATAGTCTCAAATGTATATAAGATTACCACTGCGGTTTCAAAAATATCAAAGGCAGTCCTGATGGAGGACATGGCTTTGTTTCTGAGTGCTGTTTTCAATTATGAAAATAGAAACATTGTAGGTAAAACAATTGGAGAATTAGTTCCTATGAAGAAGGTTGAATTCAAGAAGATAAAAATATGAAATCAAAAAAGCAAGGTGCTGTCAAAACTCAAAATTTATACATTGTTTCAGATTCAAAACAGTGAAAACAAAAACAAAAGCTGAAAATTTGAGAACAGATCAAAGCAGGTTTAACATTTTGGTTAAATGAAACCATATAAAACCTTCAAGGCACACCATCCATGGGTAGAACAAGACTAAAACATAAACGACTTATGCAATTGCTACTAAATTACTAATACAGATCCGAAGAATAACGGAACAAGCAATTGCTACCTTTTGCACATCCGTTCATTGTTTTAGAGGAATCTCTTTGGAAAACTATCTTTCCACTATCAACTGCAAGTATCGAGCACTCCTTGGATAGCTTTTTAGCACAGTACTTTGCGACAGAGGCAGATGAATGTATTGTGCGGTGAGTTTGAGCAGTTCCGACTATGACATGGCTAGCATCGTAAGACTTTGCTTCCCTAACCAGAATTTTCCGGATCGATGAGCCTCTACATATCTTAAGCTTGAGATCCACCTGGAAAATCCCCAATACAATCACAACTTACAGTGTTGAAGATAAACCAAATTGAGTGCTTCACTTTTTTTTTTCTTTTTTTTCTTTTTTTAATTTGGGATTTTAACAACAAATAGTCTAAAGGTTTTTGATGTGGGTTTATTGCTATTTTTGGAATTGGTGTACTTATCTTTAAGTGGTTCTCTATCCTAAATTTTAGATATTAAAGCTGCCACGAGTGCAGGAAAGGAACTATGCGTTTTCTAGTGTGCCGTAGCCCCCATAATTTGAAAAATTCAACCAACTTCTTATTTCTTGGTGTAGAAACTTTAAACCTTTAGCGTCTCTAAAAAAATTTATATCATGTTCAGCACCCCATATCCATATCCTGGCTCCGGCTCTGCACTGAGTGTATACAAAGTACAAACATTTGTTCAATCCTTAAAAGTAAGAGTTTGCTATAGTGCTCCCATTGAGCTAAGAGAATACTGTTCTTACTTGGTTATATTTTTAAGTTTAAGAGATTTGGTGTTGACATTATTCATGTCTCGGTCTATATTCTAGAGTTTTAGGCGTATGGATTCAATTTTAGAGGTTGAAACTATGGAGACTGGTAGTAATGATTACGAGGCTCTTTGTGGCCTTAAGATCTCCAGTGGTTCTATACTACTCAACTTAAAGTAAATTAGGGAAAACAGGTCTAGATTTCATGTGTGATTGTTTGTTTGGCTTCTCTTCATTTGTTTCGGGGATACACTAAATTTGTTAACACGGATTTGTGTTTTGGTTTTGTTTAGGAAAAATTGTCTTACAGTTTATTGATATTTTTAAAATTGCTTCAACTAATTCTCCTTGCAATCAATTATCCCATAAGACATAATTTAATATTGAACAAGCACAAATAAGGGACAAGATTCTAATATAGCCAAAAGAAATGGGAAGTAGAAGAATTTGTTGTGGTTTGGTGAAGTTTAGTTGAAATATAACTGATAACAATATTTTGTCATAGCATATGGTTGAAGTAGTTGCTTTTTGGATGTCCTATGAAAATGCTACTTTTGGTATTCAAATTAGTATGGCTTTTTTTTTTACAAATCCTATTTTAGGCAAGATCGAAATTGTCAAAATTATTAAAGAGTGGCTTAAAGAAATCCAAACAATTATGCATGTCAAAAGAACAGATTGGCATATGTAGCGAAACACACTACTGACCCTATTACATCTTTACGGTGAGTTATGTTGAGTAATTCTTAGGGTTTCTATGGCATGGCAAAGTTCCCTTTCTGTTCTGTTAGTCATACCAACCCAACAGCTTTAGGTTCTTTTATTGTCTTTTGCGAGTTGGTGGTAGGGAGGCCTTTCTTTCCCCCACATGCACTTTGAATCAGTAACTTGAGGTAGCATTCGGTAATGACAAGATTTCAAATAGAGAGGATCTAAATATTTTTGTTGTGTTGGTTGTTAGG
The DNA here is from genome assembly GCA_001753735.1 of Embelia ribes. Taxonomy (NCBI): domain Eukaryota; kingdom Viridiplantae; phylum Streptophyta; class Magnoliopsida; order Ericales; family Primulaceae; genus Embelia; species Embelia ribes. Next base: position 8,854 of record MKEJ01016996.1, read on the forward strand.
TTACGAGTCCAAGTTAATTTAAATGGCAGTTGTGCTTTTGGACCTTTAACATCACAGATTTGTATCTAAAATCAAATCACTCGATGGGAGTTAATGGGGTAGCGTATTCTTTTTCAAAAATATAATGGAAAGTAAATTCTGCTGGCTTTCTCTGTGAGAATGCTCCATTATTTTGACCTGACAGCAAAACGAATGAAACCAATTCCCAGTATCTATATAAATCTTAGTTTAACCATATGTTCTGGGTGATCTACATTTTTCCAGATTTTCTCAAGTAAGAAACAAAAGTTACATAGTACTGATGATTGCATTATAAAGGAGCCATTTTGCCCTAAATTACGTAAGAAAATATTGTGTCTATGTCTTTAGTAATGTTTGCACTCGTAATTAGTTATGCGTCTCATGTCCTCTGAAATTGTCTAATGTAGGCCTACCCTGTTTCATTGTTACCTGGATCCTAGCACTCTAGGATCTGGATTTTTTCTCAGTTATGGTGACTTCCCAATCCGGATCACCAGAAAAAGCACTCCTAGTTAATAGAAAAAATCTTGATAAAATTCTATTGACTCTGAAGAGTAAGCTTATAAGATCTCCATCTCGTCTCGAAATTATAATAAACTGTTTTCTGGTGACTTTGATCTGTTCTATATATGGACATTAATCATGGTAGCTAACCACAACCACCCCGTCTAGCTGTCTCTAGTGGCTTTTAATCCTTACGAGGGCACTACCAATCTTTGTATTAGATTTGAAACATTCTTTACTTATTTCTAATCAACTAAGCGTAATGTGACTATAAATGCTTATTTCTTATTAAACGTTTACAGTTTAAGCTCACCTTTATTCTTATTGTGCGTCTTAGGGTGTAGTTTGGGTTCTAAACCCAGAAAAGGTTCCAAAGCCGAAGTCTGCAGACAAAGCACCAAAAGAACACAAGAAGAAAAAGGAGATTGTGGAGGTCACACCAGTCCGAATATTTGCAAAAATCAAGGATAAATCACTTATTTTAGCTCATGCAGATGGCACTCTTAGAGAAATTCCGCTTAAGGGTTGTAATGTATCTGCTGTTTCTGCTACTGCTATGTCCTCAAGAAAATGGTGGGTTGCACTTTTGTTTTAAATTTGTGAGGAATTCTCTATTTATTTTACCAATTGTTGACTATTATGTGAGAAATGTTTTTATGGTCGTCGACCAACTCTTTTGAGCAAATTATTTGTCTTGTCTTATAGTTTTGACTCCTTGTTTGTATTAGTTCTGTAGTAATTCAACTCACTGTTTCGTAGTGAGTTCTTAAAATTAATACAAAATCAAAAAATTGAAACAATCACCTTACTTTATTTGAAGTTTTGAACTCGGAGAGCCTTTTCCAAGTACTAGTTGATCTGACCAAAGAACTCTGCCTGGAAATTTGTTGGTTATCTTGTACAGAACTGAAAGACCCTTAGGCCACTTTTCCATCAGCTATTTATTGAAGATACCATGTAAGAGTACTGTTCGGTTTCTGATGGGCAAAATTTGATCGCAAATGAAAAACTCAAAATTGCTTTTCAACTTTGCCTGCCTACATTGTTGTTTTGTTGATAGGGCTAATTCCTCACTGACAAATGACTTCAATGTAGGCAAATGAAAATGACACATTAAAACACAAGGAGGTTGTCCTGAGAGTAAGGTAACTCGTCGGCTTACCCTGTTATACTCGCAAAAAAAAAAAAAAAAAAAAAAAAAAAAAAAAAAAAAAAAAAAAAAAAAGCACTTATGATGGGCATAATGTGGAAGTTATATTTGATTGTCAAATTTACTGTAAAGAAAAAAAACACTTATGATGAGCATATGTGGTGATAGGTGATAGGATCAATAATTGTTTCTTGTGTTATCTGTTTGCATACCATCTTCTAATTGGATGTCCCTTCTTTCTGCAGATACGTGATTTAGAGTATCGTTTCACTTTCACACGGCTATGTTCTTTCTTCTTTTCCATAGTACGATATGATATTTTTGCTCTAGAATAGCTTACATAGTTATATTACAGGGCTAAGCGATACCCAATTAAAGTGGAGAATGAGACGTCAGTTTTATATGAAGGAAGCAAAACTATTTACATATATCTGGAGACGTCGTGGGAGAAAGAGTCATGGTGTAAAGCCCTCCGCATTGCTTCATGTTCTGACACAGAAAAACTGAAATGGTTCTCAGAGTTGAATCAAGAGTTCCAAAGTTATCTAGCCGCCTTAAATACAGGATATCCTTTATTTATGAAACCTTTTGTGGGTTCAGATAACGAGCATATGGACAGATCAGCAAAACTTGATGGTTCATCTAAGGTTCGACATTATTTTAAGAAGCTATCGAAGAAGATGTCCAAGAATGGTACAGATAACAAAATGAGTGGGGCCCTCACTACAGGGCGTGAAGAGAGAAAGATGGGTGAGAAATGGCATTCATTGCAAGATTCACTGTTGGGAAGTGGTGTGCCAAAGACTGCTTCTATTGGAAAGGCGCTTAGCTCTTCCATAGAAGGTAAAATAGTCCCACCATCAACGATTGCTAGTGCCTCGGGTAGCGGAAATCATGGTGCTTCATTGAGTGATGCGGAATATGATGACAAGATTGGTGGCGATGAAGGAACACTTTGCTGGAATTTGTTGATATCACGTTTATTTTTTGATGCCAAAAGAAATACAGTGATAAAGAGCTCCATCCAGTCCAGGATTCAGGTTTTTATTGGCATATTTCGCGTCTTGTTAGGTTCTTTTCTCATAACATGTAATTCTCGTTTTTCTCTTCGCAAGTTTTGAGACTGAAAACCAAGGAACTTTTGAAAATCGTTATTTACATGTTATTTCAATTTTTGTGCGCATACCATCCAAAAACATGTTTCCGAGGCAACCTATTGCGCTTTAATTGCTGTAAGTGGGTAGGCTGTGCGTGTGGACTTTACATATAACACTGATGAACTCCTTTTTCTTTTGTGTAATAGAGAACATTGTCCAACATGAGAATTCCCAGTTACATAGGTGAAATTACGTGTACGGATATAGATCTTGGAAGTCTACCTCCATATCTCAGTAATACGAGGGTTCTTCCATCAGATACGAAGGAGGTGTGGGCCCTCGAAATTGATTTCCAATATTTGGGAGGACTAGTGTTGTATGTCGAAAGCAGGCTTGACATTTGCGAATCCGATTTGAAAGAAGGCAAGGTGGATAAGACTACAGAATCAAGTTCCATAGAAGAGGTCCCACCAGATATTCTGGAAGATTTTGAGTACCTGGGGAAGCAGTTGGAGCTTTCTGAGAGTACAAGTGATGCACCTGAACAAGAGGAAACAGATTTAGAATCAGGTGAGGACAAATCTTTTTCCTTATAATCTCTAACGGACATAGCTATATGTATTATGTACATCCTTGGAAAATGATAAAATGTTTTTAACTTTCAAAATGACATTTCTTGAGATTGTTTGGTTTTCTGGATCCTAAAACAGGCTGACTGAGAGTGAGTAAGGATCAAAATTTGTCAGATGAGCTGCGTAGGTAGTCTCACAAGTGAAGGTCCTATTTCTTTCTGTTCATGTATAGTTTCCACTGGTTTCTGTACAGAAAAAGAATGGAACTTTTGAAAATCCATTGCATTTTGTTCTTTTAATGTTACTATTTTCTTGTCACAAATCCTTGCACCAAATAGTGTGAATGATTCTCGTATATTGTGATATGAATCAAATTTATTAAGTTTCCCTCCCGAACTTCTTGTATGCGGAAGGTTAATGTAGAAAACAACTGTCTGTTTTGATAAAAGTATTCGAGTTTGGATTCGACTAATGTTTTGTGTCTAAAGAGGGAAAAAATGATGAATAGGCAATGACATTTAGCTTCTTGAGTTTTGAGTATGTTGCTCTTTGTTGTATAAAAATGTTTTTGCCTCCGCTATAGCAGATCAAAGCATGTGTCTCAGGAGTACAATATAGCACTTATTGGAAAAAATATAACATTGGAACATTTTTCAGTCTTTGGGTATGGAGCATTCATTAAAATGTAGAATATATGAAAAGGGGTTGTGTATGACTTTAGCTTAGATATGATTTTTTGCTATTTTTTGACACATTTTGTTGAGATCGAATACTTTCTGCCAGTAGAGGACTTCTTTTTTCACTTTAAAGTGAATAAGTTTTTATGCGGTAGGTAGTCACTGATCTAAAATCATTTTCAGCTGTTTCTTTAGGTGGGATGAGAACCTGTGAGGGCAACAGGAAAGCATCACCTGCGGCCAAATGGAAATCTGTTATAAATTCGGTTGCTAAACAGGTTTCACAGGTTCGTAATGATGGTACCCCTTCTTATGACTAATCTGTAAACGTGCTGTTTTGTGTATCGAGAAAAGCATTTATGAAATTTTGAGCATCACTTTGATGGTATCCTTATAATTACGTAAAGTTCGTAACTATTTAGATTTGAAGCCTGGTAGAAATCTTGTTTGCATTATTAAGAAATCAATTCATACATTTCCTGGGAGCTAAACTGCTAAAAGTATCTGAATAAAATATGGGACCATTTCGCCGGTGTGAGGATTTTCATGCATGCATGACACATGTGTATATGCACGTGTCATGCATCCGGCCCCATTTGTTTATGAAAATCCGTACACAGTGTAAGAAACTATTCTCATAAAATATTGCTGAACAATACTGCTTGTTACTTAATTTGAAATAAATAATTATGAGAGCTTCTTAGTTCGTTTCTGCCTGAACCTAGATATTATACATGTATATGCATCTCAAATTAATACCTCGGGTAGTTGTATCATGCCTATATGACCTGTTCATCCTTGACATTTCGTAATACCCTCTAATTTAGTGTTGATGTATCCACATAAATTAAGTAGCATGCTTAAAGCTCATCTTGCTTTAACGTTGAATCATTTCCTTTGTGAAGGTGCCTCTCTCGCTGGCTATAAAATTGTCATCCCTTAAAGGGACATTGCGGCTGCATATAAAACCTCCTCCTTCCGATCAACTATGGTTTGGTTTCACTTCCATGCCGGAAATTGATTTCGATTTGGAATCTTATGTTGGAGAACGCAAGATCAACAGCGGACGAATCGCTTTGTTCCTGATAAGTCGGTTTAAGGTGGGATTTTCTTCATAATCTTCAAAAGCATTTAGGAAACAAACCTTAATAATTCTCTCCCTTTAACAGCTTAAGAAATTCGTCGCACTGAGGTTCTATTTGGTTTATCTTCAGCATCATTTTCTCAGAAAAATTTCTAGGAATGCTTGAAAAGACCACCCTTTTTTTCTGGGAAACTTTTTCGGTTGCAGCATTCGATACTGGATGCTCTAAATTAATAGTTTTCTCCAGAAGTGAAAAAAAAAACAAAAAACTTGGAAATCTTTAAAAACCGGGAACAAGAACTAAACACTTTTCTGACAATAAATTTCTTGGGGAGTGGGGGCATCTGCAAACATTTGCAATTATAAAATAATTGTAACCCCTCCAATAGCAAATCCAAGCCGTTTAGTTTAAACGTGTCATCAAAATTTATCCAATTGCATCCAACTATTTGTGCATATCAGTGACTCTGATCTGTTAGGATCCAATCCAACGGTCATGAAGGGTAATGGAGGGGGCTACCAAGTATTTACAAATTGCAGCCTCCTAAGTCCATTTTTCTCCATGTATGGATTTCATTTGTTTCAATTATTTCTGAATTATGCATCATATTGGCGTATTCTATCAGACAGCCATTCGGGAAACCCTAGTGCTTCCAAATTGTGAAAACGTATGTGTTCCATGGATGTTGGCGGAGAAGGATGATTGGGTCCCATGTAAAGTGGCCCCATTCATGTGGAGAGCTAATAATCACCAAGAAGTTGTTGAAGCTCCCAAAGCGTCCATGTCATCAACCCTGGATCCCGTCGTCACTCCAGTCACTACTAGGGACATGGTCTCACAAGGGACTAAGCACGACAAAGGAAAGAAAGTCGAAGAACTGAAAACCCCTTTGCTGAGAAGCAATGACGGCGAGAGAGAATCGCTTACAAGTCATGACGATAGTGGAAGAGAGGATGAGAGGGAGAGGGTGCTAGAGCTCCAATCGTCTCCGTCTTGGTCATCAACAGACGGGGCTGAAGATGGTCATCTGAAGAAAATGGGAACAAGGGCACGAATGCGAGGCTTGCGGAAGAAGATGGGGGAGAAGCTTGAAGAGAAGAGGCGTGTTATCGAAGAGAAAGGTAGGCATATGGTAGAGAGGATGAAGGGACCTGAAAAAGAAAAATAGTCCGGTTTTTGTAGGCATGTTGTTCTTGGTGCGATCAATGTTATGCAAATAAAAATATTTTACGAGAAAAAGAAAAATCTCAAGGAGGATGTTTCGCCCCTGAACTTGAATCATAAGTCGGATATGCAGTGTTGAGACATCATCCTGTCTGATTCTTTTTAAGATGATTCAAATTCATTGTTGCATTCTTTAAAAAAAAAGAAGAAAAAAGAATAGAGAAAGAGAATTATTATAGTATACTAGCTAGTGCTCCTGGACAATTTGGAGTATTTTTACTTACAATGTGTACAATTTATTCAATTGTAATATTTTTAGAATTGGAAGTTCTGAAAGCTGTAGTTACTTCACAAAAAGCAAAGAAAATGACTGAAACCACCAAGAGAAGTACTAAAATCAGCTTGTTTATTTTGAAATTATTTATCAAAGTAGGTTTATTCGAGGTGAACCAAATTGACATACCAGTGAGGTTTAGAAAAATGCCACTGGAAATGACTATGTTGGTATTAAAAATTTTGAAATCAAGTTGGTTTTGGTAAGTAAATTTGAAAACATACTGCTTGTGGTGATTTCCTGTCAATCTACGGTACATATGTATGGATCTAGAAACCACACATATATTTTCTTCTAAAATAATTTAATCCTTGCACAATCAAAAGTTGCATCTCATAACGCATCACATACCACTTGAAGGAAACAAAAGAAGGGGGCTGTGCTTTTATTTCCTCACTTCATTTCAAATGTAATTATTATTAATTAACGCAAAATGTTTCATTATTTGGCTCGGGTCGATCTGCGTACAAGCTCTCTTTTACAGCTTGATTAAGACAACTTTTTTTTTAATGGAGTTAACACATACATCTTGCAATCGTGAGAATCCACATTAGCCGAGAGTTGCCCCTTCACCGATGGTTGAGTTGTATGCTGTTTAACCACCACAAATCGAGAACACATAAAACATGTTATTACATAATTAAATTAGCAGGATTTGAGTACTTTTTAGCGTATAATAAACTACATGTCTAAATATATGGCGATAAATTCAGCTAATAACCTAACTTATGGCTAATTTTAAATCTAGTACAGTCCGGATATTATTTATGATGTTCCAATGGGAGAAGATGAATGACTAGAAGGGAGGAAATGAAAGCTGTTCATGAGTCGTAATTACCTGCCATAAATCGCGTGCCTTAACGATGGTGGAGTTTTTCAGGCCAATATCCGACCAATAAGCGGTAATTACAGAGGTTGAAGCTCCTCTATTCCATAACGCGACTACCACTTTATCGTTCGATAGGGGACCGGCCCAAACCTGATGGATGATTTGTTTTTTCCACAAAGATTATCACATAATCATGATGTACTAAAAGAAAGAAAAAGAAAAATAAAAAAAAATAAAAAAATAGGGCCATATTGAGAAAGTACCTCCAAATCTCCATTTTTCTTCACCTTTTTGCCCTGAACTCCCAGCTTATCTAAATTTAATTTACATCATCTCAAGTAAGATAACATATAGTTTCATAATAGCATATGAAGAATACTCATAACGAAACTATAACTATTAAGTTGTGAATTTGTACCTTGATTAATAGCAATCACTTCTTTGTTGGTGAGCAATTGTATGGTCTCCTTATTCATCGATCGGACATCACACCCAATCAACAGCGGGGCCTGTTTGATCATGATCGATCGAAGGAGTATAATTCATTTAAAAAGAACCAATACGTTTGTCAATTTTAATAGTAGTCGTTGAGTTCCTGAGCCTATCTTTAAAGGATCGTATAATCTATTAATCTTGATCGAGTGGTAAGTAAAAGAACAAAAGGATCTCGACCAAACAATACCTTAGCTAATGCCCATATGCTAAAATGTGAACGATACTCTGCAACGGTCATCCCCCCGTTTCCAACTTCCAACATGTCCGGATCTATAATCAAATTTAACAAATACACCTCAATATTTTGATCGGATTCAAATTTATTAAGGACTTTATGCAATTAATAGGGGTGACAATTTTACCCGTTTACCCGCAATTCGATCCGACCCTACCCAAAAAAAGTATATCCAACCCAACCCGATACCCGAACTCTACCCGTATCCAATCCGACCCACGGGGTACCGGGTAAGGTAATGGACTTCATCTCTATACCTGTATATCCGACCCGAAACCCAAGCCGATACCCATATATATGTGTGTGTATTAGTTAATTATGTATATCAATATGTAGAATGTAGTAGATATATATTTACATAAATTTTAATTTTAAGCAGTGCATATGCATGTTTTTTTATGTAGAAAACGGTGTTATAAGTTACCTAACACTTTTTATTTATTTATTGAGTATGTCATTTTGTTTATTTATTTTGAAATTAGTTTCATGAGTGATGATTGTGTTTAAATAAAGTAGTATTAACATTAATAGAAATATAAATGACACTGTAGATAGGATCATATATTTATCTCCCAGCAATCTTGGATTCAAACATTTATGTATACTAGATGGACATCACGTGCGTTGCACGTAGTATATTTGAAGATATTAAGAGGTGAGTACATGCATTGTACGTTATGTTTTAATATAAGGTTTCATTTTTGAAAATCAAAATATAATTTATTCGTATATAATGAAAGGTGTTATTATATTTACTCAGTTAAACCCCGATAGTAATAGTTGTGATTGAAATTTAGTATAAGTTTATTTTTCTCTTAACTTCCTGAGAAAAATAATAAAAAAAATCAGATCTTAGCTACTCATTTGCTACCATAATTCAAATCACATTTTCAATTTCTCTCTATATGATAGATAAATTTTATTATGATCCATAAAAGTAACTATTGTATTCAAAATTCGAATATTTAAAAATCAAATTACTAAAAATGCTTATCATAAAAAAATAAATTTTGTTACAAATATACGAATTCAACAAATTGCAGTATCGTTATTATAACATAAATAACCAATGATTATACAACTATTATGATCTTAAGCAAAAAAAAATGATATTTTTACTTTTCTTAACTTTTACTTGTATTGTGCCACAAGTTAAAATTACAATGTTTTTCTTCTTATAATCAACTAACTTGATTTTATTATTCAAATTATGATTGTGGCTATTGGCCATTAGATATAGTTTATAATTGTAAAACTCATTTACAATTATATAATGTTACTATAAGATCGCTATCTCTTATTAATATAAAAGTTGAAATTTCCTTTACTTTTGCTTTAGTAGCGACATGTGGACGGATAATTTTTTGGCTAACGCTTGCAAATTCTTTTGATACATATAACATCAATTTAACAGTCAAAATTTAGGAAAAAAAATATTTTCATTGAAACCATATCAATATATACATAAATATAATATAATTTAATCTACTGTAATATTTTTCAAAATCTAATTAACTTAATATCTTAAATTTTTTTTTGCATAAATACATGCATGAATCTATATATGTTGTTTTGGTATTTCAAAAAAAATCAATTATTCCCCAATGATAAGTATTATATACTTATCCCTTTTAACTTATTAACCTATCACTATTTATTTTCAAAAAATACTTTACCTCAATGTTTATCAAAAGTAAACATTTATGGAAGAGAAAGAAAAATATTTTTTCTTTTGCAAAGATATTTATTTTTGGTACAATTTTACAAAAGAAATATTATTAAAAATAAATTATTTTTATTTATGCATATTACCATAGCAGAAATTTTTTAAATATAACTATTAGAAACATATAAAAATATACTAAAACCGACTCTATACATGGGGACAAAATGATGAATATTATAATTAAAAAGATAAAAATTTGTTTATGTTGGAGATATAAAAGTTTTTTTCTCAACTATTTTTGCTCTATGTTTGATAAATATCCACATATTTAATTGACATATGTCTTTTAAATATAAGATTTTTAAATAAAAAATTTGTCTTAGAATTTCATCAACCTAAACTTCCTGAAAAAATAAAATTCATTAAACTATGCTATTTTATTACCAAATATTACCTTAATAGAATTGCTCTAAAAAATATCAAATATAAAATATTTAAGAATAAATCAAAATTTTTAATCAATTAAAATTTTTAGTCTTGTTTTCCTAAAAATAAATGAATTTATTTGTCCTGTGTATAAACAATATTTTATTAAACTTTTTCGTCTCATCCTTATAAAATATCACTATGTCATAAACCAGTTAAGAAAAAATATAAATGAGCAATTTACATTTTCATATAATTTGTACAACTCACAGACTATATGATAGTAATAATATAACAAATAATAAGCATACACGTTTTTTAAATCACAAAAAATTCTAAATATATTAAATTTAGTCTAAAAAGAATCTCAAACCTTTTATTATATTGCAATTGTAAAAGTCAATCCCTACCTAATGAGCCTAATTCTTTGTGATCTTCCAAATTTGATATTGAAATTGGATTAAAGAATCTTTTAAACATTCATTTTGAGCAACTTTTTATATGTCTTTTAAGTCAAACTCTTAATAACACTCATAGTAATTGTTACTTAATTACACTTAAAAGGTGAAAGTTATATGAATGTGAGAATTTAAATCATATTTCAATTAAAGCAAGTTAACTTTGAGAATGTAGTTTTAACTTTTAACTCTTTTTTTTATGTTTATTAAAATTATAGTTCTTTTTGTGAATTTAAAGTCATTTATAAATGATGGAAATGTATGAAGTGAACAATATGTTACTTATTTTGGCGTAAGTTTTTTTTATGAT
>MKEJ01017009.1:0-12413 GCA_001753735.1 Embelia ribes
TTTGGCTTAATTATCGCAACAGTCATTGTGTTTCATTATATGTATAAACACATATCTATCAGTACTAATGTTATTATCGACGGTAACCGAACATCCGATGATAAATATAGCGATGGTAGTGGTAGTTAGTTAAATGCTACCATTTGTTATTATAATACAAATATCTATCGTTGGTTGTGTTAACTATACGGATGGTATATGGTATTATCGTTGGTGATGGTAGAATTTTGCTCAACCCTACAATTCATTTTTTATATTCATAGTTTTTAATAAATAAATTGTAAAATTTACTTTGATAAATATTGTACTATTGGTAAAGTGATATTTTTTATATAAAAATATATATGGTAGGGAGAGTGGGGAGGAATATAATAAATGTAATTAAGATTATTTTGATTATTAATATTAGGAAAAATAGAAATATTTTTTAAAAGCATCGCCACAACGGAGATTCTAAAAGCACTTTTAGAAAAATAGAAGCAACTTATTAAAAATAGTTGCTTTAATCTTTCCCAAACACCTCATGCTATAATTTCAACCAAAAAAATAAATAAAAATAGATAGGCAAAAATAATTCCATATTGAGCCTAAGAGTATTCATATCAGCATAGCTAAATCCTTATTTTTAGTTATTTTCCGTGGCTAGATAAATTTAACAAAACACTATAGCATAGCTAAAACTTTTTCTCTTCCCCTTCTATTCTATCTTACACATATAATTTTTCCTTTCACTCCTCTCATTTTTTATTTTTTTATTCTCTCTTTTTATTAAAATATTATAATTCAAAATCGTGTAGTGTATTTATATATTGTATACACCATATTAAAGTTTATAAAATATGCTTCAATAAGATATCCATATTGGCATATAAATTTATCAATTTTGAAAAAAATATTTAGTAATCAATATTAATTTTAAATATAAATATTTTTAATAAAAATTACAACTAAAAGAAATATAAAAATAATAATTAAGATTATGACCATTATGTAAAATAGCCAATATGATACACAAGATAGTTGAATATTAAATAGGCACAATAGGCAAATTAACTTTTTTTTAGCAAAATTGATGCGAAGGCTCTAAGGTTATTAATTTTAACAACGCGGTACCTTTAAGCCTGGTTTGGTAACGCAAGTGCTTTACAAGATGTGCTTATCAAAATTGTTTCTAAAAGTTGAGTGTAAAAAAAGATGCAATATTGCTATTTGGTAAATAAATTCTAAAAGTTAATTTGATAAGTAGTGTGTTGTTTAATAAGATTATTCTTTTTAATATGAAAAGAAAAAAAAATGTATGTTTGGAGAATGTAAAAAATATAATTAAAGTAACTTTGCTACTTCATTATAGGAAAAGCAGTAGTTTTTCAAAACACCACTAATATTGTTTCAAAAAACATTATAAAAAAATAGAAATAGATATTCAAAAATATGTATTTTAATTTAGAGTTTACAAAATATTTTAGGGCATCATTTTCAAGAAAAAATAAAAACAAGCATGTGCAAACAATAATACGAAACTGGTCCTTAGTATTCGGGGGGATGTTAGGCTTGGGACAACTCAACAAAGTTAAGAGGGCCTGAAATGCAAGATTAATAATGGTTTAGTTTGTTTGGTTATATATATATTTTTAAAATAAACTATTTTTTTCTATTAAAATTTTATTTGGTTGGAGCTTTTAAACTAATTTTTATAGACAAAGAAATAAGTTGTATTTATTGACCAACCAAGTTCAGTTCAACTTTAAGAAAAATAAACTTGAATTTAAAATAATCAAAACCAATCGAATCCTAAGAAAAGAACTAGACGCCACAGTATAAAACTTCTTGTTTTATGTGAAAACAACAAAAAGAGTTTGGAATTTAAAGACGAGCACCAAATGCACACTAGATAACTTTAATGAAAAACAAAAGGTTAAAATTTAAAGTTTCAAACAAAAAAACACCGATATCAATGATGAACAACACTTAGGTGACAGGAAAATATTATTGAGCCTCGCAATTGCAAAATAAGGCACCAAAAAATTGCTTTCTAAAAGGTACTACAAAGTAGTGGAAAATATTTAGGTCTCAAAGACTCGAACATGGTTTGTTTGTGATAATCATGACAATTAATACCAGACATGTACCAGCAAAGGATTGAAATTATGTCCGGTTTTTGTCGTGTAGTTTCGTGCTATTATTAAAAAAATATTTTTTTTTGTATTTTTTTAAAAATAATTAGTGTGATAAATCTAATTAATTTATAAAGATGATGATAATATTTTTTAAATTTTATTTGGTATTAATTTATACTTTTTATTTTTTTCACAATGATAAGTATGATAAATTTTTGTAATTTATAAAGATTGCGATAGTGTATTCTAAATTTTATTTATAGATAGAAGATAAAATAATATTTTTTGGTATCGAATTTTGTACATAATATTATTTGCATAAATTAATGCCAAACAAAACTTAAAAAATATTGTCGCAATTTTTATAAATTACTTAAATTTATCACACTAATCATTTAAAAAAGATAATTTTTTTTAATAATATCAGGGAACTGCACAACAGAAACCGTACCAATTTCAACCCATCAACAAAATAAGAATATCTCAATACAAAACTATAGTTTGGGTTTAGGAAAATGGAAAAAGTGGAGAGCATGCCCTAGAATATAGAGAATGGTACACTTTAGCATGATGATAGTCGACAGTATATTATTCTATATATTATATATTTTATGGGTTTCCGAGGATAAGTTAGCATAGAAAAAAGAAAAAAGCAAAGGAATTTTTTGGCAGAATTTGGAGAGGGGTTAGTAGGCAAAAGAATGTGAATTGGGTGTAGAGTGTGCATGTAATGAGTGGGTTTGGTGATGATTATCATCACGCACGCCGGCAGCTTTAGATACCCATCTCTCTCCTCTTGACCCCAAAATCATGTTCGGGTCATTTAACACCAGTAAAAAAATAATGTAACAGTGAAAAATCACTTTCTGATTACGAAAATATAATCTATTATGTGTAATAATAAAATTATTTTTGAAATTTTTATTTTTATATTATATTTTATTTTTGAAATTTTATTTTTATATTATATTTTTGTGACTCAAAAGTTATTACTTACTATTGCATTGCCTTTAAGTGGTATTGGAAAGTTCTTTTTCCTCCCACTCATAAGTTGGGTTCTTATTTTGCTATCAAATAGTTGGTGAGGGAGAGGGATAGGCTGCCCTGTTTGTCTGAATGATCTATTTTTAAATGTATGATTAAAATTACAAAAATAGCTACCTTACAAAATTTAATTGAGATTAAGAAAATAGTCCCCATCACTCCCGCCAGGCAGCCCCCTTGATCTGTTGGTGAGCAGCTTGAAGTTTGTGAATAAACAATTTTGGGATTGAGCTTTGGTGATTACTTCATTTGTTTTAAAATAAGTATAAATTAAGCTTAACAAACATGGATTAAGGAGATTATATAATAATATCAATTTTAGCAAATAATAGATTTATTTTACTAAAACACTCCTAATTAAATATTTGAGTTGTGCTTAAACATTTAGTTGAAATACCATGAATAAAATTTTAAAAAAATAATAATAAATGTATTCTTGATTTTCTAAAGCAACAATTAATATAAAACACGAATAATTTATAAAAACAATATTCATTATGAAGCGGATGGAGCATTAGTTTTGATTTTGATCTCGAACTCAATTAAACTCGACTCAACAATTTGTTAATGGCTCGAATATTATTTAATCAATATATTCTTATAGTTCTATTCTATTATGTATAAACATGTATATAGTTATGTATATACGCATATATTGTAAACACACCCAATAGATAATCCCAATTGAACAATTTAACAAAGCGGCAGGGGCGTTATATTGAATTATTTTGTCAGTTTATTTTTTTTCTCATGCTGACCTGTCACAAATTAAATGTGCATAAACAATTGCATACTGTAGTATTAAATATATTATTAAATAAAAGAGACTTAAATATTATAATTAAAATAAAAAGGAGACATAAAGTTTTCTTACACAATTTTAAGTCACATCATTTAAAGGGGAAATGCAAATTAAATTCTGGAAAAAACCTATGGGACAACATCAACATATTTCAAAAGTTAAAGTTTTACTCCACTAACCCATGTCTTTGATTTCGACCTTTTTACTTTCTTTACATCATTTCTCTGACATAATTCTAATTATAAACAAACACACCTTACCCACTTCCACCTCCCATAATTCTCCATTTGTAAATCCAACCCAATTTTTAAAACCTTTAAAAGAAAAAAATAATTTACATGTACAATGGAGTAATATAAATAGAATAAAAATACCGAATATCTAATTTTTAGATAGAATTTTAGTAGAGGTATGATGTACATTAGATATCTTGTATTTAAAGTTTGACAGTCATTAGAATTCGGTCTAAACCCGAGCAAATTGATGGTCCGGCTATGATATGATCCGATGAAAATTGCTCGAGTTATTTAAACCGGAGAAAGAACTAGTCGAGATAATTTTAAGTTAGGTTGAGCAACTACAACAACTAAAACAACAAACTAAAGCACTCAAATTTAACACAAATTTTATTAATCTACTAGTCAATGGATATATAATGAAATTTCATTTTATAAAAACATGAGCTTGTAAACGTTTTTCTAATCTTATGTAATTAGGACAGCCTAGAGAACAACCCACCAAAGGGAATTCCCACACCCTATTCCTGCAAAAGCAAGCATAAATTTTTACTCATTAAGATTCCCACTCTCTCCCTTTCTCTATTTATTTCTTCAGCAACTCATCATGTTGGGTTTTTGCAAACCGAAGCGATAACGTCATATTTATATATTCCCAAAATTTTGTGAGAACTGGGGCGAGAGTGGGAACAGAAGCGAGAATTAAGAATGAAAACATTAACTGTAGATGAAAAATTAAGTGACTTAGATCCTTTATAAAGCCAGATTAAAAAATAAGCTCGAAGAATATTCTAATAATAAAAATATGAAAATTGAAAGCGACAATATTATAAATATATATATATATATATATACTAAAAAATTATAAATTATGTTGCAATATATACAAATACAAAGACAAATTTCAATTTAAAAATATCCTTGCTTTTGATACTCCTCCGTCCACAAATACTTAATACAGTTATACCGATGCACAGTTTTAGGTAAAAATCGAGAAGGAACATTTTAAAATTTTAATTAAATAAAAAAATAAATTCTACTCTTATGATACTTTGTCTTATTATTGCCTCCAATGAAAATAAAGGATAGTAATTTATCTAATTATGCAATGATTAAACATTTTAAGTATGTAAATTATCCTTTTTCCAGACAAATAAAAGAAGAAATATATCAATTATTTGTGGACAAAAATAGTAATATTATAAACAGTATGACCATTTTTACAGAAAAAGTAATTAAGTATGATTCATTCTTTATTAGAAATTTCCTAATAGTAAAGGAAGTCTCTTCAAGCAGTTTTCAAACACGACTTCCAGGAATAAAAAATTTCCAATTAGAAATAATATTTCGAAGAAACGAGTTTAACAGGTCAACTGAAACCACCCGGAATTTTCTCTCCATTTCTTTCGCATATTCTTGCAAAAGCACAAAATAATACTCTTTCCACGAATTATTACATAATATATTTTTTAAAATATTTAAATTTATAATAATTTAATATATAAATATAATAAAATATTAATTTATATTTTAAAATATAACATGAAGATATTATATTAATTTTTTTTTTTTAAATATACCCTCCCTCCCTCCCAATCTCTCCCTAATTATCCAACATCAACATGCTTTAAATTATAATAAAAATATTAAATTTATATTTTTGAATATAAAATAAGAATAAATTTAAATTTTTTATCATATTAAAATTAAAATTATTATATTTTAATTTTTTTGATAAAAACGTACTGTCCAATAATCAGTATTGGTGGAATTTTTTATTCGTATATTCCCTCCCTCCCTCTCTAATTATCCTCCATAAAGCCATAGCCAAAATCCAAGTTGTAGATCCTTTTAACCATTTCTCCACCCCTCTTTAAACCCACAACAAACAAACAAACACACCCCAACCCATATCCCATCCCCCTTTTATTTATTTTTTTGTGTTCATGTGGGACTTTTTTGCAACATTAAATGGATACTTTGTTTAGGCTCGTTAGTCTTCAATCCGATCAACAATCCTACAACTCTAGCCGAACCTCGAGCTCTTCGAAACAAAACCCGAGCTTCGATACCGAAGAAGAATGCTACAACGTTTTCATGGATGAAGAAGACTTCTCCTCTTCGTCCTACCGCCACCACACCCCCGCCACCGTCACGCCGCCGCCGCATGCCCCGCAGCCGACGCCCGCCTTCGAGTTTGTCGGGAATTGGGCGGATAATGTACTGCTAGAGGCCGCGCGTGTGATTGCGGATAAGGATAGTGAGCGTGTGCAGCAGCTGATGTGGATGCTGAACGAGCTAAGCTCACCCTACGGTGACATAGAACAGAAACTGTCGCACTACTTTCTCACTGCCTTGTTCAACCGAATGACCGGCGCTGGCGAAAGGTAGCATCAAATTTGTTTGCTTAAGCAACGTAACAGCTGCGGAAATCAAAACTATAATATGTTTTTTGAAAAAAAATCTTTTTTAAATCTGATGTCGTTACGGGCGATATGGTGTTAACGAATACAACGGTCGCGGCTGCATTAACAGCAACGGTTGCAGTGTATCGATTTCGAAACGTAACGGTTGCAGAAAATATTAGAGCCATGGAAAATTTTCATCCTTAATTTTTTTTCCCAACAGCTTATAAAGGTCGTAACGTGCGGTAGTGATAGATGCGTAACGGTTTCTACCGTTACAAATAAGAATTATATTTTTAATTAATATATCAGCCCGTAACGATAGAGGTGACTATCGAAACCATTATTTATCGGTGGTTACATGACGGCCTAGTTTTGAAATTAAAACCTTGATAACAACGATATAGCATTATTTAACGGTCGTTACCTTATAGTTTTAAAATTAAAACCTTGATACTAACGATATAGCGATGCTAGTGAATCACACGTACCTTTAAATTTTATTCTCACCGCTAAATCAATCTATACCATTGAATAATCAAATAAGGGGACGGCTAATTCTTAAAAACTTGGTTCTAATATGTTAAAAAGGATAAATGAATGATTTTATTATTATATTCTCTTTTTATACAACGCCAACCCAAAACAATTCCTCAACAATGTTATGCATATTATATTTTTAAAAATATATTCTAATACATAAAATAAGGTATGAAAATAGGAAGTAAATTTTGAGATATAAACATCCCATTAGCCGATAACATTTTTGGTTTGAAACAATAGGTAAGCTCAAGCTTTTTTAGTAGAACAATAGTCTACTGAATTAGGAAACAATAATTTTTTTAATTTCCAAAAAAAAGAATTAGGAAACAATAACGAAATAAATATAAAAACAATCTAATTAGATACTAATTCTATTTTTAATGACCCAACTTGATACTAATTGTCTAGTTTTGACAGGTGCTACAGGAGCCTGGCGTCTGCATCGGAGAAAAATTGCTCGTTTGAGAGCACAAGAAAAACCGCGCTCAAGTTCCAGGAGGTCTCACCCTGGACCACGTTCGGACATGTGGCGTGCAATGGTGCGATCCTAGAGGCGTTGGATGGCGAAACCAAGTTACACATAATAGACATTAGCAATACTTTTTGCACCCAATGGCCTACTTTGTTGGAAGCTATAGCTACGCGTAGCGATGAGACACCGCACCTGCGACTGACCACGGTGGTCTCGGGCGGCGGCGGCGGGCAGAGGGTCATGAAGGAGATCGGGACCCGGATGGAGAAATTCGCGAGGCTTATGGGCGTGCCTTTTAATTTCCACGCTATCAACCACGAGGGCGATCTATCATTATTGAACTTGGGGGAACTAAATATACAAAACGACGAGGCTTTGGCGGTTAATTGTGTGAACTCGTTACATTCGGTAATGTTAAGTTACTAATTTTATTAATTAAACTTTCAAAACCTTAGTAGACGAAATTTAATTATTTTATCATTTATCCAATATTGATAACATGTTAGGGGCAGATTAATTATTTATATTATTCTTCAATAGGTACCGGCTTTCAATAACAGACGTGACGTGATGCTGACAATGCTGCGGAGTTTGAGGCCGAGGGTGTTGACGGTGGTCGAAGAGGAAGCGAATCTTGATGTTGGATTTGATGGTTTCGAGTTCGTTAGAGGGTTTGAGGAGTGTTTGAGTTGGTTTCGGGTTTATTTTGAGTCGATGGAGGAGAGCTTTGACAAGACGAGTAATGAGAGGCTGATGCTGGAGCGTGCGGCAGGTCGGGCCGTGGTAGACCTGGTGGCGTGCCCGCCGATGGAGTCGGTCGAGCGGCGGGAGACTGCGGCTAGGTGGGCTCGGCGGATGCATGGGGGAGGGTTCCTACCGGTGGCTTTTAGTGACGAGGTGGCAGATGACGTAAGGGCTCTGCTGAGGAGGTACAGGGAAGGGTGGGCGATGATGTCATCGGAGGTGGCGGGAGTGTTCTTGTCGTGGAAGGAGAGGCCGGTGGTGTGGGCCAGTGCGTGGCGGCCGACGAGCTGAGTGACACGTGCGTGGTGTTTTTTTTGGCCGTGCATTAACAGAAACATTTTGCTATTTTATTTTATGGTGACATATGAAATAGGAAGTGGAGATTATTATTAGCTACCGATATTTGTGATTTATTTTACTTTTTTTTTTAAGGAGGAAATCAAAATTGGTTTTTCAATTTCTATTTCTCCACTTTGGTAGATGTGGTTGCAAAATTTTCCGAGAATTTGTGACCTTTTTTATGCTTTAAGTATTGAACTTGAATTTTTAAACATAGCAATTCGGTAATGCCAATAAAATTCTTTTTGAGACACTACCAATGTTAAAAGAATATAATGTTTCTAATAACGTTTATATTTAAGGAACTAGTTGATTAAATAATGCATCATCTTTTTAACGTTTCTCAAAACAAACTCCATAATGCAATAATGTAATTAACTTAATCAAATTACGTTGCACTCTCGCTTTCATTATAATTTTTTTGAAGCATCTTAACAAGTTTGTATCTATTTTTTTTTTCATGCTCATTGATCATATCGATGTTCCTCAACTTTTTTTTTTTTAATCGTATGTCGTTTTCCTAACAACTATGGTCGGAACAATATGTATTGATTGAGTGATATTTCTTTGTTAATTTTAGAATTACTACTAACCTTCACCTTAATGGCAAGGGAAAATGTAACTTCTAGGAGTTCAATTTTCAACCAAATATAGAAATTCATATACAAAACCTTGCCTAATATATGCAACTTTTATTTATTTTTTTCAAAAAGTTTGATGATATTGTAAGCTCATCTAATTACGTCTCTCTTTTGTTTATTCAAGTTGAATTTCGATTACTTAATCATAAAAAAGTTAGTAGAACAAATTTAGATGGAGTCGGTGTATTAGGTGTGCTATGGTGATATCATCCATTTCAATAAAAAAATGTCTATAACTTTATTTTTTAAAACTTTCAAAAGTTTTTAACAAGTGATCACACACACACACACACACACACACATATATAGAGTGTATATATATGTATGTATATATATAGGTCATTATCCGGTTGGGACCATATATAGAATCCTCGGCCGGCCATTGCGTGTGAGGAATCTCATTCAAAAGGTGTCTTTTTTTTATTTGCATTATGGGTATAGTGGCCTGCAAGCTTTTCAGACATGGTCTTTTTCATTATTACAATATAAATGGAAAATTAAATTTTCTCTATATATTTTTTACATGATAAAATTAGGAGCAAGCTACCATGTGACAGCCCAAATATGTTCATATTTTTCGAGAGTTTTACAAAGTTGTATGCTGGTGTATTTATAATTATTATTTTGTTTGGGTACTTTATTCAATAAAACAATTTGATGTTTTTATTCAGAAAAAATAAATAAATTTTAGGCCAATAGCAAAAGGATAAATTTAGAATCTGAGCTGGCAAATGTTTTCTAACTCTATGGTAAAAAACAAAAGAGCGTGAATTTAAAATTTGTAATTAAATAAGTCCTATGTCTTAATTAAGTCCCAAAACAAGTACTAACATAAATAGTTTAATTTATGTGCGATTAAATATTTCTGAAATTATCATATGAATCGTAAAAGCGCCACGTCATCACTTGAAGATAAGACATAGAAATGTCTAGATTTTGTTTAATAGCTTCTACTAATTAAAACAAGCATTAGTTAAATTTAATACGTATGAAATAACCATTTTTACAATCACGTCTATTTTCTGCGTCATGTTTCATTGGTGGTCCAAAGAAAGAAAAAAAAAAACAAACTTCCACAGTGGTGTTGTAAAGTAAACAAATAAATGGACCAAAGTACTCAAATACTTTTTAAATTTGAGTCCTTCTTATAGCTTTTTCATCATTCGATCAACTTAAAAATTAATCAAACAACTCTAATTTAGAATAATCTCTTATATCAGAATTGTTGAATAAAATTCAAAACGATATAACAGTAAAAAATATTATACGAGAGGCTAAAATGATTTTAGCACCGTCTCTTCCCAAAAAGAGCGGTGCTTTATTTTTGGCCCACTAAATAAAAGAAAAATAAAGTAGAAAAAAAAAATTAAAAGGGGATAAATTTTGATAGTGGGAGCTTCTTTTTAGGGTTTCACTTTTTGACGATACTTCGCCCCCTCTGCACGTTACTTCCCCCTGTCTCTCTCTCGGTCTCTCTCTCTCTCTCCCTCTCTGTATTTTGTTGGGTTAATTTCACTATCGGTCTCAATGTTTTTTAATCCAAAATTATATTTGGTCCCCATATTTCACATGAAGATAATAATAGTCCCAAGTTTGGTACAAGCGTATCAGAGACTTGATCTCTTTTTAATGATGAAAATTAAAAATTGTATCACGTGGCCAATATGTGATTTGTTTAGGGGTAATTAAAATAGTCTTTTTGAAATGATTTATGCTGATAGCATCTCTTTATTTTGAGCACCATAGGATATTCAACGTGGAAGGTACTAAACGTGTCACATTTACAAAATCTATGGTAACCAAATTCATATATTTTTTTAAAATTTGGGGACTATTACTGATTCAATTGAAACTTGAGGATAATGCATAATTTTTGTTGAAACTATGGGGACCGTTTGTGTTAATCACCTTACCTGATTGAGCATTTCTTTCTTTCAAGTGGTTTGCCATTTAAAAATTTGAATATATATATATATATTGGTCCCATGCCATTCTATTTCATATGCTTTTTAATTAACTTTTGAGCATTCACGATGACCCCTTGTCCTTCGTAGTTTCCCCGGATCAACTTTGGAAAAGTGGTATAAACGTATGGTTATATATATATATATATATATATATTGAGGGGATAAATTATAGTCTCTTGGTCAACAAATTATTGCACGATATGTTTTTGTTATATTTTAATGCATCAAATTATTATATAACATATTTTTTTACAATTGTTAAAAAATAATAATTTAATATTTTAATATAACAAAAAAAATCAAAATTTTATCTTCAAAAACGTAAATTGGACATTTTGTGTAATATTTAAATATTAAATTGTTATAATTTAAAGGCCCTTAAAAAATGTATTTTTCAATAATTTGTGAATGAATTGAATAAAATGGTATGGAGAAATATTCAAGTGCATGTTATTATCTTTTGTATTCGTAACCAACGATATAACAAACCTATTAAACACTCTAATAATAGAAATATGAATTATAGTTGCCTATTCTTGAAATGAAGTATGGAGACATGTACCGTAAGGGAAAATGGAAATGATCGAGAAACATTGCCGCACTCCGAATTCCCAAATCCGGAGACACGAGATAATTACAAGAGAACAAAAAAAAACGAAGAAAACAATATATAGAATGAAGTAGAAAATGAAAAGACTCATCAATCCATTCTAAACCATAACTGTATTATATATACATCAACAGTAAATGCAACAACCCAAAACATCTTACATAACTGTAACAATAATATACAAAGCCAGTTACAAGCAAAACTTTGAGTCTGCTATGAGCTTGTTCTAAAATAAAAACGAAAAAAAAATACAAACCCCAAGTATTATCTACAAAAGGAGTCATCATCTATATTATACATGTACAACAAGATATGCGTGCCTCTATGCCTTTGAAGCTATTTATGTATGTCTTGTGTCCGACTTCGGACTTATAATATATATTAGGATAATAGCATAGAAAATAAATATAGGTCATATGATAAACTGAAACATATAAAATATATTATGTAGTATATGCAACATGTATAAACATGATATACTGCTAGCATACAT
>MKEJ01017016.1:0-25945 GCA_001753735.1 Embelia ribes
GTTTTCAACTATAAAATAAAACATCGGATCACTATGTTGAAAGCTTCTCGAACGCTCACAAAGTGCGTAATTTGAATGTTTCGATGGGCTCTTGGAATTTCAATGTACATACTTTTCTAATTTCAAATCAATTGTCCGCAAGGGATTAAGAGAAACTCGATTTGATATGATAAATTCATTTTCTTGGAAAACCGTTTCCACATGTAAACTTTACATTTTCGAAACTTATACTGTAACTCGCTTCCAAAACATTTCTTAATATGAGTAAACGCACAAAAATGAATGAAATAAATATTTTTTTAAATAACTTTTATTTGATAGTTATATTGTTTATTTATAGCTAAAAGTAGTTTAATTGAAAATACGTGAAGATATTTGTAGTCATATATATATATATATATATTTCCACACATCATACCTATATTTGTAAGCACGTATATAACATAACTTAATTATTAATAATATCAGCATTTCTTATTTAATATTTTTTTATTTTTAATGGTTTACATTTTTTCCAAAAGATTCTCTTGCGCAAGCATGATATATCGACACCGTGTATTGAAAATTAGGCAGCCAAAACATAAAAATGACATTAGCAACCGAACCATGACACCAGTCAAAAGAAAATAAAACAATGGACTGGTTAGCCCATTCCATCCCATCCTTTTCAATAATTCAAAGGGATAAAACTCTTTTCAAGGCTGGTTTGATTGACTGTAATTTTTAAAACAAATAAATTTATTTATTTTTATTTAAAAAATAAAATTGAAGGCATATAACTTAAAATTTCTAATTTATTTAGACCAAAATAGCAACCAAATGTTTGATTACCATTAAAACCACATGTTTTAATACCACAAACTGCAATAACAAAGAATATAAACCACAATTAGTAACAGGCACAGTGCTTCAAGTTAAAAACACAAATCAAGGGTCTAAATTAGCAGTGGCACATAAATAAATCACAGATAAAGAGAATAATCCTACAAGTCACTAAAGAAAC
This sequence comes from Embelia ribes, assembly GCA_001753735.1. NCBI lineage: Eukaryota > Viridiplantae > Streptophyta > Magnoliopsida > Ericales > Primulaceae > Embelia > Embelia ribes. The sequence continues at coordinate 1,004 of MKEJ01017016.1, forward strand.
ACATTAAAAAAAAAAAAAGGGTAACTGTTAACAATAATCTCACCGATAAATAACACCTAATTTCCTTAACACAAAGGTGGGCTCTAGAATTTTGCACATCAAATCGACGCGACTAATATACAGGGCGTGAATATACACACTAGCACCGAGCCTTTTCTCATCATCCACGCGTCAAGTCAAAGTCCCTCTGCGGGTTTCTCATATCAGGCCTCAAAATGGGCCAGGTGGCAGTGGAAGAATTTGGAGTACGATTTTGGTTAGGAGTAGTATTCGATGGTGCAAGGGTGACAGCTGTTACTTCACCGGAGAAAGGCCCGGGTTTCCTCTCTTCACCATCAGACTCGGTGGCTGCCTTATTCTTCGACTTGGGACCGCCGTACACAAAGGTGCACACGACCACCTGCAGCAATCGAGCATTCACTATGCATAACGATTATACATCAAAGTTCTACACTGTAATTGTCAATACCAATATCTTCAAACAACCTTTTTCTTCGAAAAAAAAAATAATAATAATAATCTCAGATAACCAGTCTTGTTGAATTTTACTGGAAGTCAAATTAGAGTGAACACAATAATTCTACCAAATTTGGTCCCCAATAAACTTCAGTTACGAATTCACATGACAACAAAAATGGCTCCACCAATAGCTGAAAATTCTTATACAGACTCTGTCCACAGAACAGGCTAATCGAAAGTTGACATAATTCGAGAAAGATTTACAAAATTGGAATGAAATCACAAATTTTTGCACAAGGCAAGAACAGAACTTTAAACAGTGCCTTTGGTTTGATAAAAGACTCCACATGGTTACCGAGCCTACCAGAGAATTTATCTTACTACCGACAAGAAAATGCCATCTTTCGTGAACAAGTTTTTAAAGTAAATTGGAAATAAACCTGAACCGGGCTGGCTGCAATTAACTCAGAAACTCCACCTCCGATGACATGTCCATCAGCACTGCAGAGGGAAACGCTTATACCGCCAGTTCGATTGCGACCACCAGTGTCAGCAACCAAGTATGAGCCTGACAAACACAATATCTGGAACCGCCCCTATTCAAAAGTAGGAAAACTAAATTAGTGATTTTTGCTTATATATAACGCAACAGTGACAAATGATAAACATAATGCAGAAAAATGCCCCTTGAAAGTACAAGAAGTAAGAAAATAAGCGTGCAAGAATTGATGATAAGCTAATGATCGCTTGCATAATTGAAAATTAAACAATCTTTGTTTATAAGTGACTTGAACTACCCATACCCAAATGGAAACACAGCCAATTCCCTGACTTTATGACTTGTTTTTTCAAAAATGGGAAGAACAACCATAGACAAATTTGACAATTATCAGGTTTCGCATCACTTTTTCAGAAAAAAAGGAAACGCAGTCATCCTTTTTTTTTTAATATATATATTTCATATAATCAATGCTACATGGCATGACTTATGAAGTCAACAAGAGGTCCATGTTATAGAACCAGGTTACCCGATGTGTGATTTTTCACCATTTATAAGAGTCACCCATGAGCACAAGCACAAAATGATTCAGAATGTTTATACCTATTGGATACAACTTTTACAGGACACTCGATATTCTCTCTACAATATAGCAATTCAAATGTAGTACTCCATAAAATGCAGCACTTGATCACATAACTGAAGTCATTGATTTATTAACTGAGTATTTCTTTAACCTCTGAAAGATTGTTAAAATTGTGGTGTTCAAAACAATGGGGACTCGTACAATCCAAAAAAGGAATCTATTTCATCAGAAATTCCATAAGGATCCATCCCAAAAAAAAATTAAATCTACAAGGCATTGCCAAATTAGTTTCCATTTCGTTTATAATTCTGGCAAGGACCTATGTACCATATTAAAGAACAAAAGATACTCCATTACAATTCAAATCGAAAAGGAATATCATTAACTTAAAACATTTGACTAAGATCAACGCACAGATGAATATGACAGCTAAACAGAAGGAAGCCAACACACAAAGACGGATAGATTATATGCCCATGTGAAAAAAGATAGGTCAAAGAGAAACGAATTAAGGAGCTTCAACCTCATATGTTACAGTAGTGGCAGCTGATGTAAGTTGGCGTAGTGTGACCGCAGAAACTGCACCATGGCCAGTCAATATGCATAGAGCCCTAGGCCTCTGTTGTGAGAATTCCAGTATTTTCGCTGCAATGTCCTGCATAAAACGAGAAAATGTTTTTTTATCACCATAGAGCAAGCATACTCTCATATGATATGTTACATTTGAAAGCAAACAATTAGATATTAAAAAGTAAATAGCTTAGAGCCAAATCACATCTCTCTATTTGTGGACATTTAAGATGAGACATAGCTACCTCTCCAACATCGACATGGATAACATGAGGAGTAAAAGCTAATCCAGCCGAATTATTCATCCATTCACCTGTAAGGAAACCATATATTATTCAAAACCAAAAAATTTCTGCAAACAAAGAAAAAGAATCCAAAGAACTGACGGAAAATAAAGATCAACGGAGGCTAATGTGCACATTAAACTTCTTAGTTATTTCTGAATCTTAGATTGCCAACTCCAACAGTGAAAACAAATTTCAATAGAGACAAAGAAACAATGATTGAGCAAATATAAGTCCCAAAGTCAAGTTCTTTGGACCCAATGAGTAATTTTGAGCATTCAAAACTGCACCACTTTTGGATGAATATAAAAGCTCTGAGAAGGATTGTTGCATTAATCAATGAGGATTTCATCCACTAATGGAAATTTACAACGAAAGGGATCAACATATATGATCCATATGAAAGGCTAGACAAATGCATAAAAAGGGGTAAAACACTAAATCCAGTCACCTGCTAAAGCAATCTATGCGTATGCATTTAACAGGGAAATTATGAACATTCTAGACAACGTCAACACTAAAATACTAAAAGTTCATATGATCTTAGGCTCCAAAGATTATGATAGGTCCATGACAATATTGCTTTTCCAATGATTCCAAATCCGTACTAATCCTTATCAAATTAGAATTACAGAGACAAAATGCAGGCTTTTCGCAACAGATAAGCATTCCAATAATGCATTGCAATTGAAATGTAAGAGCTACTTCAAATTGTCTAGCGTGTATCCATTTTTTTAATTATAAGCATGCGAGGTTTCTCGCAATCCACTACAATTTAGGAGCTGCGATTTAGTAACCATCCATGGGTCAGATGCTGAAAAGAAAGTAGTGCTGAAAATTTTTAGTTGAGTACTACACGAGTAGCTGAAAAGACCAAAAGGACACATTACAACCTAATCGGAACTCGTTTACTCGGTTCTCCCTTGAGTCCTGCTTCTAAGCTAACAGTTTAGCTTTACCGAAGCAGGGTTATAGAAAACATCCTACATGACATTTTATTAGCGAGCACCGGTCCCATTTGGTATGTACACAAGCATTATGAACAGCTTCACATAAATCTGCTAAAAGCTAGTTTTTAAGTCCTTAGAAATCTTTTTTGTTTATCAGCTATAAAAGCAGGCATAAAAGGTATAAAACCAAGTGAGCTGTGTCACATCATAACATATAAGTTTTGCAAGTAAGTTAGCTTCTATGCTTCAGACAAACAAACACTTGGTCAAGTTTTAGCTGGACTGAAACTAATTAGCTAATTGCACATAATTAGAAACTAAAACTACACTACAAGTACATTTCATCACTTAATTGCAGAAAATACAGAACTGTAAAACATAGAGCATAAATACGTAAAAAGATAGAGCTCACCAAGAGGTGCTAGCTTCTGCTTCCACCCACTGCCACGCGGGCGTCCCCTGGCCTTCCGCTCGGTCGGCGTGATCGACCCCGACTGCGGCGTCCTTGGCGTCGGCGTTGGCGACAACCCTAGGGCCACATTAGTTCCATCAGGCCCATATTTCCTAGGCCTACCCCTCTTCTTCTTCACAGGCTCACCACTAGTAGAGGGCACCACAGACATGTTTGGGCCATGGGAGAAATTGGGTGATGTGTTTTGCACTTGAAATTGCGACCCATCAGAAGTATTCTCTCTCACAGTAGCCTGGAATGGGAAATTAGGGTTAGGGTTTGTAGTTGCAGGCCTAAACACAGGTTGGGACTGCAAATTGGAGTGGGACCCACTAACATTGACACCTCTGTGGAGGTAGTAAGAAGATGAAGAGCCTGATAATGCAATGCTATCTCTCCCATCCATGCATTTACTTTGTAAAAGCACACTCTTTTTTGTTTTTCCCCAAATCTAAGAGGTGGAAAATTAGCAGGGTTGGAGCTGAAACGGTCACTAGAATCAAAATAAAGACGGGGTTTTTTGTGGGTTTTTGACAAAAAGGGGGAAAACAAACAAAATTTTATGAAGGAATCAGAAAGGTAGAAATGAGATCAGACCAAACAAAAGACACTAGGGTTTAGAACTTAGCAGTTTTAGAACTGAAACTGTCACTAAAATCAAAATCAAGACATGGGTTTTTGTGGGTTTCTACAAAAGGGGGAAAATAAACAAGTTTTGAAGAGATCAAAAAAGGGAAAATCAGATTAAACAAAGAAACTGAGGCAAGGGTTTTAAAATCCCCGAGTTGTGTAAACATAAAAGCAAAAGGGTTCTAGCAGAATGTAAGAGATTAAAGCTTTGAAGATGCCCAAAGCTAAGCTAGAAAAACCACTGAGATTGAAATGTGAATGTAGAGAGAGAAGAGAAATTAATAGAAACCCTAGATTTGAAATCAGGGGGAGGAAAAAGTTGGGATTGTTGGGAAAGAGGGAGGGAAGGTAAAGACAAAAGCTAAAGCAAATAAAAAAAAACTTGAGCTTTTGAATTAAAGGGCACATGTAGACCAAAATTCTTTTGCATATTGTGATAATTTCTCATTTTAGTAATTCACTTTTGTATGTCCACTGGCTTTATACAATTAAAAAATGCTATTTGGAATAACATTACACTTCATAAAATGTTGTAAAATGCATTAGTTGTTAAATACCAAAAAACTCAGTTGTGCAAGGAGATCTCTCACCCTTCATTTCGGGTGTAATAGTAAAACATAAATTTTTTATGTTATAAAAACAAAATCTAATATTAAAAATTGAAGCTTTAGATTCCCCCATATCATAAATTTAATCAGATAGATGCTGTCAAAAATTACTCCATTCAAATAATGGAATTTCTGATTGTCAGGGTTGTAAGTTGTTGACTTGTGTGGGAAAACAACTCCACAAAGTTTGACTACTAAAAAAGTGAAATGAGGGGTCGCATCATGCAGAAACCATTGAAATCATTCAATAAAAATAATAGTAATGTTCAAAATTAAAACAATAGTTACCAAATAAAAGTTTAATAAAAATTATTTTTTAAGATAGATTATTGGTATTTTTATTAGCAACGACTAAATCTTCGAGTTTATGGGGTCTCCTGCCAAAGTATTTATGAGTCCTTGACACTCAGATTGTACTTTACTACTTTAGTTAGAACCCAATGTCCCTTTTTTCCCTTTTGACACATTTGAGGGTTTATCGGGCATGTTACAATATGTTGATGTGAGAAATTCCTTTTTTTCATGTATTGTTTCCAAGTAGAAATTTATTTTTTTCAAAATATTATTGTAAACTTGTTGATTTGGAGACTTGTTGTTCTCAAAATATTATTGTAAACTCGTTTTCAAAAAGTCACAAAAAAATATATATATATATTTTTAAACATTTTTATATGATTATTAAAGTATTTTTTATATACAGATGAAAGTATTTTACTTAAAAATATGTGATTAATTTTGTGGTTACATATGATTTTCAATGTATCCTACCTATACTCTTGTACATTCATATATAATATATTTCAGTTAGTAATAAAATTGTCATTTTTCTCATACCCTCTTCATTTTTAAGGGTTGATTTTTTTATTTATTTTTTTTTCAAAATGATTCCCGCCTCGTTTTTCATTTCAATCTGAATCTCAAAGACACAATTGGAGGCCAATAGAATGGTGACGCAATAAAATATTTGTAATCACTCACTAATCACAGTGTAATTTTTTCTTTACAATCCACTGCTCCTTTCTTCCTTTTGATGCATTTCGTGGAGAGGGATTAAAAGCGAGATTCGAAGCAGAAGCATGAAAACAAATTGTATTTAAGATTTACCAAAAGAACAATTTCAAAATGAGAACGAGAACGAGAACAGTTAATTGAAACATTGTAGATTTGGGTGTGACCCATGGGGTGAGATAGCTTATAGCTGTTCCATGTGTATTTAAAATTTGACCAACCTCAAGCATCAATATTATCGAGCCCAAACATCTTATGATTAAAATTTTCACAATTTTAGAGTTGATTGTAGTGAATTATATATGGACACGTGGCCGGTGAAGCCCACACAGTTAGCCAGGCCGGGCTGGGTTTGGAAATGGTGGGAGTTTCAGTTGCTGGCAAACGGGCTAAAATGGGCTGGGCCTACAAATCAGTCTGGTCCGAGCTGGGTTTTTCAAGTTTTTACCAAATTGAAAAAATATATATATAATTTTATAACACTTTGATATTGGTGTTTTTTTTTTTTTTATCGCCAATTTCAGTGTTCTAAATGTTTGAAGTGGGAGCGGGAACAAGAACGAGAGACAGTTCTTAAAACAGTTTCTATGATGAGCAGCGTAAACGTTGAAGCGGAAGCACCTTAACCACAAGGACACCGTATTTTGGCACATAAAGTCATACATTACATATTCATCATTTTTGGGAGATGACCTTGCACAATTCGGACCTTATTAAAATTAAAGATCAAATGGTTTTATTATTTTCTTATATTCATTATAACATAGGGTATGCTTTTATTTATACGCAAACGTCGATAAAGAAAAGAAATTAAAATAACAGACATTATGAACAAACATAAATCTAGCCTAAGTAATAAACAGTACAATCTAATTTTTGACTTATCTAAGACCATAACTAAAATAAATATGCAGAGCATGATCTCTAATATAATGACCCACAAAGCTACCATATTAGCCTTAAACTCGTACTAATTATTTAGTTCTTTAATTTCTTAAAAAATATACTGTATAATATTATATTAAAATAATTCCCAAAATATTATGGTATTTCTCTAATTTTTTTAAAATTTAGTTTGGAAGTAAATAAAATAATTCAAGAAAGTGAAGATTCTTTCTAAATGTAAGTCACTAATCTTGTATATTTCTGATATTTTTTTAGCATATTATGAGACATTCGTATATCTTGAGCAAGCAACGTGTAATTTAACAAAAAGGATAAAAATTATGCATCAATAACTTAAAAGCATTCACGCTAGCACTTGTACTTGCTATTTTCCTTAAGGTATTGTTTGGCAATCTTCGTTTTCCAGATATTTTATTTGCACCAGAGTGACGTGACCACCTTGTACACGAACACGACATACCACATCGCAAAGTACGTCAACAACTCTAGTATAGATTAAATTCCTACTATTCTTTGATGGACACAACTGCATGCGTTAGCAACTGAAAACCAATCAATCGATGATAACGCAAAATCAAATAAAACCCGAACAACAAATAAGAAAAAGAAGCGGTAAGATTCTTAAGGAATACCTCTGGATGAGGATCGTCTTAGAACCAACCATATCAGTCTGATTATAAGCATTTTTCAGCCTCGGATGCAATTAAAAGATATACCAAACAACCATATCAAACTGATTATAAATTGTTGCATAAAGATTATAAAAAGTGACCTTTAAAACTACAGTTGCATCTGAGTTCTAACAAAGTATGAAAAGATTTCGATCTGAATTATGAAAAATAGATTCTACATGAGAATTGGAGCTACTCGACGGAAAAGAATAAGAATGGTAACAAAAAGAAAGTTCCTTTTCTCATGTAGATCTGATCTCATGTGGCATATGAGACCAAAAATCGTTACTAGATGAGTTCCTTAGACTCAGATGAACAAACAAAAATCTTGAACAAGAAACAAAGGCTCGAAAGTAAAACAAGTTTCCTCTATTATTTGATCAATTGGGCATTTGTTGTACTGCGGGTGGTGTATGGTGCTGCCTCAGGGGATGCGCCTCGAGCTTATGAACATCGTGCTTGCTTCAAAATGGAACCTGTTTCTACATATGTGTCTATGCTTCCTGTGTGTTTTCGTGAAATGCTCATCCAATGCATTGTAAGTATGGAAAGCTCTCATAACAAACATTACGTCGAGGCTGTTGGGGAGCCATTGGCCCATCGATAGGATCAACCTCCGGGTCACTCATTCTCGATTGTTGCAATAAATAAATAAATTGAGAAAAATCAAAATCAGACAAAATTCTATCAAACTTGAAAATCAAGAAAACTCATTAATATGAATTTGTAAAGGTTGGACTTGGAAACACGTACGGATTTGGAAACGGACATGAACACAAATTTAGCAGTTTTTGAATGGCACGGACACGATGAGTCATTGGCCGATTTTTATTTTTTTATAATAATATTTTTTAAGTTAAGAAAGTTATATAGTAGTAGTTGCTTGCAAGAGATCACAAAAATATAATCTACAAAATTTTAAACAATAAACAAAAACTTGGTTGAGTTATTATATTTTGGGCTTTATTTTATATATTGGACTTTATAATAAGTAAGTTGAGTAGAAAGGCCCATCAGTACATGTAGTAAAAAAATCAAGATATTTATCTATATCTTTTCTAAAAAGGTTTCTAAAATTCTTCTGAAGATTTTATTTTAAAATATTTTAGATATTTTTTTACGAAACTTAAAGAAAATTCTAGATGGATAATATTAGCCAATCTCTGTCATTTATTTTGGATGAGGAATACTATAAAAAAGTGTAAGTCTTGCCTTCTCTCTAATTGAATACTTTACTTTCTAATAATTTCTTCCCCAAAACACTTAATTATTATAAACTCCAAAATGTAATCAGTCCAGATGAATAGCTTGGCCATTGTCAAGTGCATCAAGTGTATATGACGTGTCACATCGAATTTTCAATATTTAAATTAATAAATGTAAATTCAAACATGTCACTTCGTATGTAGGAATAAATAATTAAAGATTAAAGAGAAAGGCAAAAGAATAAATGAGAGAAGTGCAAAGAAGGCAAAATAAATAATTAAAAATTGAATAACATAGATGATGGGGAGGGGCGTATGTAAAAGAGTTTGCTATGTGATATCACATTTTCACACATATATATACATATATATAGTTCTTGTTCAATTTTCTCTCCAATTTAAGATTCGATTATTTTGCATAATCAGATTAAGGTTCACAATTCTTTTATCTAGTGCTGTAAATTTAGGATTTTTTTTTCCCATAATCACTTTGTCTCTGTATATTCTAAATTTACTCCTAGTACATATTAAATTACTATTGTTGTTTGATGGCCACAACTGCATAGTTAGCTATTGGAAACCAATCAACCGATGCTTCAAACAACGCACAAGCAAATAAAACCCAAACAACAAATAAGAAAAGGAGACAATAAGGCTATTAAGTAATGGCTCTCGATAAGGATATATCAATCTCATTATAAATATTTTTCAGCTTCAGATGCAATTAAAAAATATACCGTCTCATTATAAATTGTACAATGATATGCATAAAGATTATAAAAAGGCGACCCTTTCGAACTCTAGTTGCCTTTAAAACTATAGTTGCATCCAATCACAAATGGTTCCTACAATGTACGAAAAGATTTTAATATGAATGATGAAAGGTAGATTTTATATGAAAATCCGAGCCACTCGATGGAAGAGAACAAAAACAGTAACATAAAAACAGGTACTTCTCTACATGTAGATCATTTGTGGTACTGTGGGTGATGCACGGTGCTACCTCGCGTGATGCGCCTCGAGTTGGTGAACATCGGACTATGCTTCAAACTGGAAAGCTTTTATAACAAACATTACGCCGAGGACGTTGGGGAGTCATTGGCCCATCGATAGGATCAAACTCCAGGTCACTCATTCTCAATTGTAGCAATAAATAAATAAATAAAGTAAAATCAAAATCAAACAAAATTTTATCCAACCTGAAAATCAGGAAAACTCATTAGTAGGAATTAATGAAGTTTGGACTTGGAAACACGTACGGACTTGGAAACGACACAAATTTATCAGTTTTTGAACAATGTCGGACAAGGACATGATGGGTCTTTGCCTGATTTTTATTTTTTTATAATAACATTTATAAGTTAAGAAAGTTATATACTAGGGTTCTTATTCAATTTGCTCTTTAATATAAGATTCAATTACTCTGCATAATCATATTAAGTTTATAGACAGATTCAGAGGAGGAGAAACCATCGTCAAGAGTGGGAAACCATCCCCGTCTCCGTTGGGAATCGGGTTTCCCCCCCCCCCATATACATGTTTTGCAAAAAACCATTTTCCTGCTCCGAGCCTGCTCCAAACCCGTCCCGCGCCAAAGTAACAATTATGTATTTTCAAAAGTTAAAATAAAAACTAATATAATTGACAAGTCTTGCTACCAAACACCAATCATAATGTGGGTAATAATGTAATTTCAAATGAGCGGGTCAGATATCAGCATCCCCATTCCCGCCCCCCGCCTTTGACAAGTGGGTTTTTCCCGAATCCAAACTCACTCAAAGCAAATTCTCCCCATCAAAATCAGGATGATTCGGATGGATACCCACACATTCGAATTCAATTGCCATGTTTAGTCCTGAGAGGGAGAAGTTGAAGTCTCTCATGATATGCGATTGCCCTTGTGTAGATGAGCATTTGTACGTGTGTATATATGCCTTGGCTTGGCGTGAAAATTCAGTCACCACTAATTAATTTTTTATTTTAAAAATAATAAATGTAATCTTCACGTCTTTTTCTAGATATTTGGGTAATTACAAGAATCGCCCTGTTTTAAATTATTATTAGTCTTATAGATTTACAATGTGAGAAAATTGTAGAATACAAAACCTATTAAAAACGAGCAATTTAAAAAAAAAATTGATACTTATTTTTATAGTGGATAATATTTTAAACCTCCCAAAATGGATTGGAGTATAGAGACATATAAAAAGGAGAAAATATAAATGTGTCAAATGTAGTCTTTCTATGCCAATTTTTTTTAGAAATTGCTAAACTGACTTTCTACAATGGAAAATTCGCTATCACAATTTCTCTTTTAAAAAAAAATTCCCGCCAAAATAAAAAAAAACACACAAACATATTCAAGAAATAATTTTTAGAGTTTTTATATTTATATATAAATAAATTAATTGTATGAAAACTTTTGTTTAGAAAGTCTAAAAATGTTTAATTTCTATTTTGTAAGATAGTCAATTAATCATATGGACACTTTAAATTAAATTTATTTGCTATTTTGGCTAAATAAACTTGATTCATTCAACTTTTTATGCAAAAAAAAATATTATTTTTTAAATAAAAGCTACAACCAAACAAACCAAAGTCTACATTTGATTATCCCATTTTTGAGGACGAGTACAAAAAATATTCGTCCATTTTCTTTAAAACCAAATGAACTTTTTTCTCAAAAATTTACTTTTATCATGCCTCCCATTCGTTAGAGGATTGGATTGTACCTTAATACCATAAGTTATTAATGTACACTTGAAATTTTATAAAATTATCATTTTTGTTATCACTGTTAACTTTTCTTAAAATAACAATAAGTAGTAGGTTTAGAAGAAAATAAGAAGTAAATTTTTTACTATGCATACATATATATATATATGATGAAATGTAAGTTTTAGAAGAAATGGTTGTATCTAACATTCAGCAGTAACTTTTGAAAACTTTTTGAATATACATTAATAAATTATGGTACTGATACCGAATTTTTAGCTTTTATAATAATTAGTAGCAAGTTTTAGCAGAATGATTAGTAAATTTTAATTTGTATCGTTACGGTTTACAATTCATGTAATTTGGTCGTGATCATAAACACGACTTCCTGTCTTCAAATCAATGAACCGGATCGGACCGGCCGGTTCAACCGGGAACCGGTGCCTAGGCCGAGTCAGGTAACCTTAAAAACCGAATATGCCTTTAATCGGTCCAAAACCCGGTGAATCAGTCAAAACCGATAAAATCGGTTCAATTTATTTTATTTTTTTATTTATGGTTGTATAATTTTAAATGTTATATGTTAAATTATNNNNAAATAATATTATTTAATCATATCCGATTCAATCCCGGTTCAACCTCGATCGAACTATTAAATCTTGAACCATTATATTTATCTAAACGATCTGATTTTGAGAACCTACTTCAAATATAAGATGTCAGAGAGGAAGATTCCCCTTTTTAACCCAAAACCAAATTTCAAAAAGGAAAAAAAACCAAAAACCAAAACAAAAACAAAGAAAAGATTTATGTAACTCAAAACCACCAAGCATAACCTAAACCAAAACACGTGGAGCCAGCCATAGAACCACAGAGAAAGAAGACAGACAGATAAAATTATTTTCTTCTAACCCAATTCAATTCAATAAATCAAATAATGATTGAACATCTCTCCCTACGTCATAAAACTAACCATGTTAATCATTATTGTTCTTTTTTTTTTTTTTTNNTTTTTTTTTGGGCCTATTGTTAATGAAATAATTATTGTTGTGTAAGAGAAAATTGGAAGAGGGAGTCAAGCTGTGAGCGTTTCCGAGTCACTCTTCTGAAAGGCTTTCGACTTCGCCACGATGCATATACGTCGTGTGCTGATAATGATGGCACTTTCTTATTTTCAGTGGACTTGTGTTTTCTTGATTTAGATTTGAGCAACCTTTGCCTTGGAGAAGGTGTTTGGGGCTCCTCACATTTTGCGCCAGTACATCTGACAGAGCAGCAACGGAAGACGAAAATAACAAGATGCATTAGCATTCACAAACTGAAAAGTCACACGAATAATACCTTAATCTTAAGAGTACTCAAATAATCGATATATAACGGTGGGGAACAGTATTTCATCGATGCATTGCTTTCAGTTTCAGCATTGGTGTTAGCAAACAAAAAGATTCTGACAATTAGCAAACATGAAGAATTTGTTTGACCATGATTGCCGATTGATGCATCAACAATATAAATGTTAAGGTAACTACGGGTTTGTGAAAACAATTTAAAACTAAATAAAACGGGGGCTACTTGGCAAATACAATTATAACCCATCAAATATCCAAATTAAAGTTCCCGAGTTTCTAAACAAGTAGATAAAGAAAATATTGGTTCTCCATTTCGGAATACTAGAAGTTACAAGAATAAAACATGTCACTAGTTAAATGACTGCAATACATATGCATGGATGACCAAATAGGAAGGCTATGGGATCAATTGTAAAGATAAAGAACCGGGGCCCTAACAGTTTCTGGTGTCATAGTTCATACTCTCATTTTCGTCTTCACCGGATTTGGAAGTGAAAACAAAACTCTTCGAAAATTCATCTTAATGTTGTTTCAATTTCAGTCCAACACATACAAGGAACCAGTTAAAGCATCTTTTCGGAAATCTCTGGCTAAGGGAGGTGATCTCAGAAAGCAAGAATATTTGTAGCTTAATTGGAAATCATAAGCACATATCTATTTTAACAAGGATAGAGAAGATATAACAGCTTATTAAATGACAGAATAATATAGTATGCGCATGCGATAACCTTAATCGTAGAAACAGGAGTCACTAATACGTGCTTACCTCTCAAAAGCCGCTGTTGGCAATGAATGCAATTCATCTGATTGAAGCTTGCACGCAGGGCATATGTAAATATAAGGTGATGAAGTTAATTTAACACAATCAAAATGATACCACTCGTAACACTTATCACAAGCAATCATTGCTCTCTGATCATTTGGCTTCCGACAGATGCAATAAAGCATACTTCTATCCCTTAATATCTGCAAAGCCAAACAGGATGGTTCAAATATCAAGGAAAAGAAAACTTATTAAAACTATCTCCTTTTCCAAGGAAACCAAGAGACGATTATATTCACAAAATAAAGCTATTTTCCTACCTTAAGTTCTTTTTCGAAGTTGATGGGTAAATTTTCACCTTCTGAAATGAGTTCAAAAACCTTATCCAATCCAAGTGCTCCAGAGTCCATTGAAACCTGTAGAATGAGACAACAGTGTTAAAACCGAAAATCGGAAAACGGCAAGATGTATCTGTTTCATTGGTTGTATTCTTGAAGTGTCCTAATTCCCTTTATTTTGCATGTAACTTATAACGGTTAGCTGGCTAGCCAATCTTCATGTATTTTTTTGCATTTGCAAGTGAAAGCAACAAATTCATATTTATCTATCAGCATTCAGCAGCAAGCAAAGAAGATCTTTTTTATTCGGAAAATGTCACGGTCATTTTTACTGCACACTCATATATATATATATACTTTCAAAAGCCTATTTTTATTCTGCAAGCTTCAACCAAGCACGCGCTTTGAAGATTTCATTTCAGTAAACTTGATTGACGTTACTATATATAAAAAATTTTGTACCTTCTTGGCCTTATCGGCCCACTGCATGCAATTCTGTTTAACATCGGACAGTTTCTTCCAGAAGTGATCCTTGGGGGGTATGCATATGGCCTGTCCCTGCAAGATGGCATTTCATTAGATGAGATCAATAAACATCAACCTAAATTCAATAAGCATCATTAAACCCGCCTCTAAATATGGTAAAACCAATGTTATCTTGTTCTAAAGTTTATGATACTTATCCGTAACTATCCCCACTCTTCTATAGTCCCTGCTCATAGATAGCCAGTTTGAGTAGTGATCGTTAAGTGACCTAACCCGATAGGTCATCTCCAGCAGGCACATGTAAAGATGCTTTCTTGTGATTGATACACCCATAAATATCCTTAGGCCATCCCACATACATATCAGTCGATATATGACAAGTATTACTCCTTTTTCACAAGTAAAGATAGACATCGTATTACTTCATATAGAGGTAATTCTCCCTACATCCTACATATTTGTCTGGGTTTCATATCTCATGTGCATTGCTCTGGAAATCATTACTCAGAAACCGTGATACGAGAGGGTATTACCTTTTTCAAATGTCGCTGAATCTGCCAAATAGAGACCTTCTGCTGACCTTCTAACAGATTTTTGGCTCTAACTCTCCAGGAGCTTCTTGCTAATGCCAGCTCAAGTTTATGGTTAACTTGACCATCAGAAATTCCAGCAACTTCCACCATCTTAAATACAAGCAAACCAGAAAAGGAAAAAAAAAAATCATTCAAACAGTGCATACGAGGAAAGGTCGAGACTAAAACTCCAAGAGCACTAGAAGAATTGTTTTTCACGAGAATGCTAATGCTATATATGGAGCAGGATTTGTCAAAGGGAGAATGTAATGGAAATTAAAATCTCTATTTTAAAATTCATCAAAAAGGATATTTCTTTTCCGTCTAATTTTTCCTACGAAAAAATAGAAATACTTACTATATGTACATCAGCAATGCTACGAAGTCAGAAAGGAGTAATCTACCCGAAGATAATATTTCATTGCGTATAATACAATCAGAGGCTTAAGTACCTTTATTGCGGTGGACAACTGTTGAACCACCATATTGATATCCGCACCATCATAAGATAATGCCAAATTGAAAATTTCGGTTAGGCAATCTCTGAGTGCAAGAGCCTTCTCCACGAGCTGGCTTAGAACATCTCTCTCCTCAACCCTATCCATAGCAAATACATCATTTCAAGTCATTCCATTTACCAAAGAAAACAATAGCTTTCCCTAAACAATAGCATTCAAATAGTCATAAAAGAATCACAGGGGCAAAGAATTATGATAATAACAGCAGAAAAGAAAAACGAGTATCAAATGTTCACAGATGCAAAAGTGCTGCTAAGCGTGACTCACGGTTTAGTTGCATTGGCAAAAAGATGTTTAAATATATGGCCAGAAAGGTGCTCTTTTTATCTCATCCCACCTTCATATAAAAGGTGAAAAACCCAAAAAATCATAATGCCTCAGCACGGAGAAATGTATTTTAGAAAGATGATGTGATTATGCAATTGCTCTAAAGTAGCATCTTTCTACTTATTATAATAAACAGGAAGTCTCACACAGACACCCACGAATGCACCAACTGTATTGCCAAAACTGCCCTTATTTCCCAACCTAGTTTGAAATAAATCTGCACGAGAAACTCATCCCACAACATTGCATGCAACCCCTCCAAGGACTCCACAGGTAGCTGCATACTTAGCAAAGAACTTTCTGATACCAATTTCCCCTCCTACTATATTAGATCAAAGTGCAACTTCACTAGAATATATATGAATTAATTAATCAACACCTGGAGAAATCAAGTCATTTGAAAGACACCATATGATACTGAAGCCAGCAAAGCTAAAAGACCACTGAATCCTGCAACAAAATAGACTATTCTGATTTCTTAACTGTTTCTCGAACCCTAGTCCGCGCATCCTATAATATGTTTTCTCAATTTCTCTTCGGCATTGAAATGAAATACACAAACACTTAGTACAAGAAGTATCAGACATGTTAGCATCAAGTGGCGCCATTTTCTACTACGAAACACCAAATCATACAAAATGATCATAAAAGATACTGTTTTTGCCAAGAACAATTTATCCAAATTCGAATGAAAACATAAGAGGCCAGAAAGATTTTACCATAACGAGAAACCCTCAGCAGCAGAAAAAAGCTCAATAAGTTTATCTAAATCAGCCTGCTTTCCTTCTAATCTCTGCAAAACCAGTAAAACAAGTAAGACCATATTGTCTAAAGACTCTAAAAGTAGAAAGCATGTTGAGAAGAGAATGCATACCAGCAAGCTGCCTCCACTTAGAGAGATTTTTCCACCTCTCAAAAAGTGGCAATAGTGGCAGATGTAAGTGGTACCATCTGGAACTGCCAGCAGTTCCCCTTGGCACCGTAAATGAATACTGTAATCACAGTTACCATAAAATTGTTACAAAAAGCAGTGACATAAGGATATATAAAGTTATTAAAGCGCTGAACAGTAATCTTCTACTTCCAAAACAAAGCATCAACATAATAAACACTGAATTGTTACCCAACATCACATTTAAAATGACAAATGTCAATTTTTCAGGATAAGGGTTTCTTCAAGTTCACAAAACGAATCCAGATAATGAAGCTTGGGTATTGATACCTTACCATTCCTTGCACATTGAACATGTTAAAATTGCCAGATCCTCAAATTTACTGGAGCAGCTTATGCAAAGTTCCATTTCCTTGCAACATTTGAATGCATCATATATGTTCAAGGACCTTTCAATACTACTTTGAATCTGAGAATCATAGAAGAACAGTTCTGAGAATACTTCCCAATTGATATCTAATCAAGCAAAATTTCATAAGAAAGGAACTTTACCTAAAGCACTATCCCCCCACCCCCCGAAAAAAAAAAAAGAGCAAAAGGGGAAATGAAATCCAAATGAAAACATAAACTAAACAAATAACCTCAATTTTTCTAAAATTCAAAAACATAGGCAACAGTTTCCAAATTTATAAAGACATCCCTTAACTATCCACACCCCTCCTCTGTTTTTGCCTTTCAAAGAAAAAGTAACTGCCCCTTCCTTTTGGTTGGTTCTCTCTCTCTCTCTCTCAATAAGTTTATAATCGTCATTTATGTACTTGGTTAACATCTTGTGCAGTCACACAGCTAAAAGAAAAAAAAATCCCCACAAAATGAAATACAGAAGAGCTTGGCATGATATAACTGATGGATTCTTATTACTTAGATAATGTATCCTTTTTTATGACCAAACATATTATATAAAAGAACGGCTCAAAGAGGGCGAATCCTGTAGGAAACCCTACAAATGGACCGTCAAATCAACAAAATTCATAAAAGAACCTATACACAATGATGAACATTTGGCCCACAAAATGAGGGAAGCATGCATCTTCGCTATCAACAGAACAAAAGAATTTTCTACGGCCTCCAAAATCCTTGAATTTCTCTCGCACCAAACATTCCATAACACAACAAAGGATGAATTTCTTGTTACATGAAAACCACCACGTGGGGTACTTCAACTTACAGTAAGATGCATTCTATTTCAGCACATGGCATAGCAATGGTTATAACTTTGCATAACAAGAACAATACAAAAAAAGGATGAAACGAACCTCATGTAAAATATGGACCAGTGTTTTCCCGCCTCCAACTTTATTCCCAGCAGTCTCTTCACACTGTCTCCTCCACCGTTCAACTTTCTCGACTTCAGAGGACACCTCATCAAGCTCAGAGCAGTGGAAAGCATCAGTGTTGCCAAGTTCCTGAATGTGGCTTCATTTGTAAGAAGCTTACGAGAAAATCAAAAGGAACCAAGCAAGAAGCTGTAAATAACATGGAAAGAGAGCCACAGAAGTTTCTCTCACACCAAGAAGGGGTTTGAACATTCGTGTTATGCTTAATTTATCGCAAAATAAATTACAAAACTTCCATTTCCAGTGTCAACACCCAAAACTGGTTAACAAATGTATAACACAAAATTAAACAAATACTCAGACCCAACCCAAGTAATGGAGTCCATAACATGAAAGTTTGAACATTATTAATGAAAAGTAATAATTTAAGTTATGAGCAGAGAATTAGTAGCTTGCTAGAAATGACATCACGTAATTTTTCTTTCTAACAATCTTTCTATCTGTTATATAAGCTGTAATGTTTGAGCAAAGAAAAGTATGGCAATCAGCATAAAATAATGAATACCTTAAGCTCGGACAGTAAATTCCATGACCGGTTGCTAGGCTTTAGATTGAAGAACTGATGCACTTGCTCCAACCACAAGCTGTGATAAACGGAGAAAAGTAACTAATAAAATAGCTGAACTAAGAAATCACCTATTAGACACAGTGATAAATATGAGCCTATTAATCTAAGCATTTGCAGTTGACGACCATCAGTACAAAGGACACCTTAAATTTCTGGGACAAATCAACTGAAGCACCAGCAGGAAACAAATTTAAACCATAACACTCACTCGTGTTTTTTCAGCCCATCAGCCAGATGATTAACCATCAGTGGAAATGACACCTTCAATGTCTGGAACAGCAAATAGTCTTCATAAGTAAAATTGATAGCGGAATATTAAAACTGCTGAGGGAGAAAAATAAATGGGCGAGGCCTGGAAAGTAACTGAGGGCTGAAAGCACAAATAATGGGAAAGTAAAGAAATACCGGAGAATGCCTGAGAACTTCTTCAGCATCAGACTTCTTGAATTTTCTATTGTTGCATGGCACAGTCATTTCTGTGGCTTTCTTCAGCCAGTTTAACCCATCAATTAACAAGCTAAATAACGAAGTCGATGTAATTGTAACAGGAAGTTCATGTGCAGTTTCTATCAACAATCTAACATCCTATAGCGTAAGAAAACAGCAAGGTTAGAGGAGTACAAACAATTAAAAATAAAACAGAGCGGAAACGAGTAAACGAGAGACAAGCATCAATCTTCAAGCAAGATGTTGTTCATTTTGCATAATAACTCGATAGTTATACACAAAATCGAACCCAATGAGTGGAACGGATAAACAAGAAACATAAACATCATTACGCAGATAAAAGTAGGTCAACCATGGATTAGGATAAGTCGTCCTATATCACTGCTGTTGTATCCATGTTGAGTGTGAGATGACAAAGTGCTGACCCTTATTCATAATAACAATATGGCTATTTACAGCCAATAAAACCATAAAAGAAGTTCAGCTATTACAGAGACAAAATCGTATGAATTTCCCATCAACATATACTTGTCTCAGCTAATGTGGAGCTAACAGCATTTGAAAACAAATGAAATTTATAAGAAAAATAAAGATCACTCAAGAAATGAATCAAACATGTGATCTTTAGAGATATGAAGTTGAATCTTTATTTTGATAAAAGAATCCAGAAGAAATTATCTTGCAACTCAATGGTTGAGTCTAGAAAGGAAAAGATGATTCAATATATAAATGGAAAACAAGGGTTAGAAACATCAATTTCACACACAATACAAACATGACTTGCTCAAAATAAAAGCTGTCACCTCATTTTGGGGCAACGATGCGCAGAAAGTAAGGACCTTAGAGCACCAATTAAGGGCAGAAAGAGCATCTTGAAGTTTCGGAATCTCGCCAAAGTTCAAACAAAGAGATAACCCAGCACTGATGACCGATTTCATTTCAGTAACTTTCTTTTCAATGTCTACAGAAAGATCTCTAGCCATCTGATCACAAATATAATCACTATTCAAGAGGCAAGCTGTAGCAAGCAGTGAAGAGTTGGCATCCTGCTATGATGTTCAACTGTTATCTAGAATTGCTTGAAGCATTGATCGTTCTTTCAGAGTTATCTTCAGAAGCTTTGACTGTGAAGCCAACTCCTGCAACAATTTAATTTAACTGTTAAAGTAAGAACTATAAAACAAAATAAAATCGAAATGAAAAACATAAGGATAAGGGAGATAAAGAAGATGAGGATAAGAACCTTCAGATCTTCAACTTCCAGCAGTGTTCTTGACATCAGTGGCACATTTGAATTAGCCATTAAAAATGGCTCAGACTTCTTTAACAAAGAATTGGCCAATATAACCGCATTATGAACAGTGTCAAGGGAAGGTAGAATAGCACAAATGCTTTCAGAAGTCCTAGAACATAAACATCGAGTATTCCAGTTAACAACTATAGAAATGCAGATTGATAAGGAACAATTTCAAGGGATACCTGATAGCATCCTCAAAGCTAGACATAGGAGCTTCAATAGCAAGTAATTTTGCTGTTCTTTCTTCCCAATCACTAGCAGCTGCAAGTATTCCAGAAATATTACTGAATAACTTCTCCTTTTCAATCTGCAGTCTGAAAAAGGCCGAAAGTTTAAACCAATATGAAATTAAGAAAAACATATCGAGGTTGCCATTTAGTAAGAGTTTGTCATGACAGTGGAACATACGATGTTGCCTCAACAATCAATTGTTGAATGAAGTCCAGGGGCATCTTACTAGAAAGAGCCTGCAAATGAGATATATAGAAAACAAATTCAAGACAATATGCTCAAACAAGTTTGAATTATCCATCACTGTGAAAATTTTCAAGAATAACAAAATCTATGTTACCTTCAAAGCCTTTGTCCTGCAACGAGCCTTCTTCAACTCAATATCAAGAAGAGCGATCTCACCAACTACATGAAAAAATATAAGTTACCAAAAAGCATGAACAAAATTAATTAAAAAACAAGGAGACACTGCAGGTTAACAAAATAAAATATAAGACCCAGCATATTGGTAAACGAAAGGCACAAATAGGATGCAAAACCTTCAACTTTCAAGCACTGTCCATCCCTCTGAAGGCAAGTCAACTCATTTACAACATTTTCTTGATCATCCCTATCACGAATTCCTAGCAGAACACCATCACAACGAGAAATCCAAGACACAGCATCACTGTGATACTGCCTCAATAGTTTCAACTCAGGAACATTGACGGTGAAATCATTGAATTCTTGAAGAAAAGCCTCGAGTTTCTGTGCGCACAAACACACGTAAAAATCAATTTTGTAACTCATAGAGACCCTAAGGTTTGAATCCAGAGAAATTCAAGGCACAAATGTAAAACGTATATAAGGTATACCTTCAGGCTTATAGAACCCTTCAACATCTCTATGCAATTAGCCCGACATACTTCAACTTGCTTCAATAAATCCAAAAGTATTTCAACCTCAGGGAGTTGGACAGGATGCTCTGAAATCTAGCCAGAAGAAAGCCGAAACATAAGCCCAAAGCATCTAGGGAAAGACAGAAAATCTTTCATTGAGAAGAAATATAAAGCACCTCATATTGTAACTTGTAGAGGGCATCCACCTCGACTGCTGCAGGAGTTTTCTCTAACATGCATTTTCTTACATTGTCTATCCAGACCTATACAAGCTCAGCAGTAGCACAACATTGACAAACAATCTTAGTTGGACTGGCAAGAAGAACCACTACAAACATAAGTGCTGCTAGAATATCAAGAATCAAATTTTTAAGCATATAACATTTTCGTGATCTACAAAAAGATTTCACTAGCTGCCAGAATATCAAGAATCCAGCCTAATCAGTAGAGATGGGTAGAAATAATAAAACAAATTCTCCTGCGGTAACAACAAAATCCTTTTTTTTTTAAAATAATAGGCAGATAATCAAGTAGCACTGAACATACCTTTGCAGAAGTTAGTATATGAACCAACTTTTCACTTTCGTCAATATATATAGGTGAGTTGCAGATTCTGGTGTCTAAGTTCTCCAAATCAGCAATCTGCAGAAAGCAAAGAAAAGATCATAAATTAGACTAAACTACCCAACAGAATGCAGTTCAAATCTATTATTCATAAATGGAAGTCAACTCACTCTTTCTTAGTCCCTACTAAATTATACAAAATCAAATCAACAAGGTAGCATGAATTAGATATATTACTTACAGGAACTTTCGAGCATGTTGAAAGGGCAACATGTATTTCTCTATGTAACTCCTCCGCTTTTTTATAATAATCCTACATGCATAATTCAGATGCTTTTGGCAGTCAGATGACATGGCAAGCACATGCATATCTTAAGCAGAAGTGACTTCTGAAATTAGCATCAACCTTTAGTTTAAGAACCGCAGGTTCATTACATGGTACAGGATTACAACTGAGTAAATTGTCCACACGCTCTAAGTTTACTTTTTCCGCATCACAGCTCTGATGAGTTGACCAATTTTCTATTTGAAGAAGAGAATCTTGAACAGCTTCAGCCCACTTCTGTGCTTCAGTTAACTTCTTTGTCATCTCTCGGACCTACAACAAGAAGGAAGATAAATGTCTTTCCTAAAGCTGTCTTTGTACCCAATCACTACTTGATGTGGATGTGTATTCTTCAGATTTAATTACTAACCCCATTAGTTCCACCATTACAAAGAAACTCACCGGATCCATCTCTGAACCAGCCCAAAGAAACTGCTCCGCTTCCCTTAAAGCCTTAACATAAATTTCCCTACAATAGGGATCCTGTAGAATTTTACAAGAGCTCAAAAGCAATTTTCCAGAGAGTTGCGCCAAAGTGGCATGACCACCTTTTACCTGAACACACAAATTACACATTGCAAAGTAAGTCAGCAACTTTTGAAAAGATTAAATTCCTACTATTGTTTGATGCCCACAGCAACGTATGTGAATTCCTTCGATTCAGGTCAGCAAATAAAAATTCAGAAAAAAAAAAGGGGCCCGAAACTATAAAAAAATTCCTCTACAACTTGCTCAAAAGTTAATAACCTTTCTGGTCAAAGCAGCAGAATCATCGGAAGACAAAAGCTGCTTTCTCAAACTTCTATCGCGGGATGTCCTTGAAAAATCATGCTTATCCGTCATTAGCACCAGAACACTTAGATCTGCCAGCGTATGACGATAAAGCAGTTGATGTCTCTGAGGCTTGCATTCGCATAAATGTTCCCAGTGCTGCACAAGAAGTAAAAACTTCAACAGTGTTGCCGGATCCAAGAGTTCGACACAAGGAATCCAAGATTCAAAAAAAACAAAGCCTAACTGCATTAGTGAACCCCAAAACATGAACTAAGCGTTGTGCATCTTTGAAGAGTGACACAAATCACAAATAAACTGTAATATATCCAAAGTAGAATATATTAGCATGTGTTTATAGTTGTATGAACAGGAAAAACATAAAAGTTCCAGCATCAATACAATCATCTATAAGTTTGACCAAACCAAACAAGAAAAAGAGATGACAGACTCCTTGTCAAAACCCACAAAATGGTAAGCCCAAGAATCTGAGGGAAGCAAGAAAATATAGGAAAATAATCATTGCGAAAAAGAGGAGATATCCTCGACTTTACAGCAATCAATTGATAAATTGAACAGCAGCTATTGAGACCACATATACAACAAGAAGAACCCAACTTTAATCCGATCTCCAAAGAAATTGCGGTCGGTTATGTGGAACCAAAATAGGATATGATGTCGGATTGATAACGTGAATTTTCTTAGGCCACTCATTCCCATCTAAAGCTATCACAGAGAATTTCAGAATAGGAAAACCTACAATGAAAATTCAATTAAGGGGATATTTACCTCCAGACAAGCAAAAGTGGATGGCCTACAGCGGCAAACAACGGCTGAAAGATACAAATACTGCTGGCATATAATGCACATAGGATCCTTCAAATCACAAGATTGTAGTTAGAAACAGGTACAGTCCCATATTTTAACATAGATGTTGCAATAACTCAAAACTGGCACATGACTGAAGCAACAGGGCGCCGGTACCTCTTCGGTACCCACATACTCGGGGTTCTTTCGTGGTCGCATAGGAGATGACCTCAAAATGCCATTTCTCCAGAGTCGCTCCCTCCATGTTTTCTCTTTATCATATATCCTATGCAATTCCTGTTTCAAGTACGGATATGCTTTGCTATCAAAGTCAGACTGCATGAAAAAAAATTAAGCACGTCAAGGATACTATAAGCTAAACTCAGCAAAATCCAATATACAAGAAATTGTGTCGTTTTGATAATTAACAGCCCACAGAGAAGAAACTTTTGACATAAAAGAAAGCAAAACTTTAAAAAATGAAAGAAAGAAAGCCCTCTTCTTGGCTTTTGGCAATATACCTTAAAAGAAGCATATATAGCTCTTAAAAGAATATATGCTGTAGATTTCCACCTCAAGAACAGACGTTGTAAATGATACTTACCAAATGATACCGCTACTAAACTGAACCTGGGATTATGAATGGTGTCAAAACGACCTCAGTAGGCGGGAAAGCAGACTAGAAGAGACCCCTGTTTTGGGTAATTAACTAAAACATACCCTACTTCAAGGAAATCTTTATAGCAAATTTCATTCTTATTGAGCCCAATTTCGTCTCTCAGTGTCAGTGTCAAGGCAGTGGATTGTGAATCCACCATGCGCGGGTTCAATTCCCGTCGTTCGCCCATTTTTCTTAACAAATGCTTTGCT
>MKEJ01017019.1:0-10941 GCA_001753735.1 Embelia ribes
AATATCATATTCCCTTTTCTGCCAACTCATATAGAGGATTGAAACCTTAAATCCTCAACAAGGGCAAGGGGACCATATTATAGGGACACCCGAGGAGAGAAATTCGTTATTCCTTTGATGCTATCCAGCAGGGGTAGCACAGACTCCAAGCCCCCATCCTGAGATTGTCTCCTTAAGATGGGATCCAACCAACCGGATTCCCTCAACGAAGCCCAAAGTTTGTCTCCTCTTTTTCTTCCCGCACACACACAAAATGCACCAGAGAGGGAAAAAATAAATTTTACCTGCTTGATAATGTTCCACTCTGACCCCACCAAGTGATTTGTCTTCTTCCGACAATCACGAAGGCTAAATTCCCGAATGAACTTCTCAAGCTGCCATTTCCTCGGATTGGGTGGGTAACCTTTTTTTATTTTCGGCCTTTTAGCTTAGCAAGTTTTTTTTTTCTTTTTTTTTTTTTCTAAAATTTCTAAAGTAAATGAAATGCAAACAACGGGAGAAGGGATGCTCCAATTATTTTCTCAAATATGGTTGAGAAACATAATTTAGAATTATGAGTGGGACCCTCCATTTTGGAACGATCCAATGGTGCTCAACCTCATTCAAGAAAATAACTGAAACCCGCTTAGTCCTTAAAACAATCGTAGATTTATTTTTATTTTTTTTCTCTTTTTGCCATAGAAACTTACACTTTTTGGACACACAAAACCATAATGATGATGAGTAGGAAAATAACCGTCTGTAAATCTCATCAATATAATGCTTGTAAGAGAAAATCATTTGTGTGAAAATCACATCTTTTATGAACAAAATCCAGGTGTGGAGGCTTGAACAGAAAGTATCTTTTACTTTAAATAAGTTAGTAATGCTCATCTGTAGGAGCTCTTTGAAGCAAGAATTTTCTTTACTTGTTCAAGCACCGTCAATCCACCCACAACCCTAAGTAGTTTCTGCATCTGCTATTAAGAAGTTGTTTTAGGAACTGTGCGTGCTAAGTTAGCTGAAGTCTGCTTTTAGAAACATAGTTTATACGAAATGAGCTAACAGTGAAATTTTGTGTTGTAACAGGTGACGTCACTTTTGATGTCAAGCAAGATGGTACAGTGAATATACGTGGAGTCGTTACTGGCCCGGAAATGTCAAAACAGTCGTCTACCAAGTATAAGATGATATTACAAGAGCTTAATCCACCTGGTAACTTTTCCATTTCTTTCTGTTTGCCGGGACCTGTGGACACCAGGCTAATTTCCCCGGAGTTCAGGCCTGATGGCATTTTTGAGATTGTGGTGTTTAAGGCTGTGGAAAGCCCTGTCGTTTGAACAATTCGTTTTTTGGACTC
Source organism: Embelia ribes (assembly GCA_001753735.1). Taxonomy (NCBI): domain Eukaryota; kingdom Viridiplantae; phylum Streptophyta; class Magnoliopsida; order Ericales; family Primulaceae; genus Embelia; species Embelia ribes. Next base: position 1,340 of record MKEJ01017019.1, read on the forward strand.
CACAGTTTTGATGTGTACTTATTATTTCCCCCCCTATAAAAATAGTAGCTTGCATGGGGTAGCTTGGTAGAGTTGAATATTGGGCTGTATTGACTTGTTGAACTTGGTTTCGACTTGTTTAGTTAAGTAGTTTTACCAGTTGGTTTAAACTGCCAAGAAATGCTTGGATGAGGTTGCCTAGCACCCGTCTGCAGCCCCCAATCTCTGCTTTTCATATGCTTACTTCTACTCATCATTCTTTGTTGTCAATTTGGCTCTTCGTTGGTTTTTGTTAAGCCATCGCATATTTCATATATTTAGGGCTTGTTTGGTTGTAGCTTTTATGCTCAAATTTTTTTGCTTCTTTACTTAAAGGCTGGTTGGTCTGCATTGGCTTGCCTAATTTTTAAGCTGAGATTATTTGCTATTTATGCCTAAATAAGTTGAAAATTTTAAGTTAGATGCGCTTGGCTTTTTTCTTGGGACGGAAAAAAAACTGGAATTTTTTTTATTAAAACCTGCAAGCAAATGAGCCCTTAGATTTTATATTATTGGATTTCGCTTCCAGAATAATATTAAAAGTTGCAATCAAGAAGCCCTTAGTGTGCGGGACTCATCAACTCTGTTATTGTTTAACAGAAGGCTATGGAGTTCGATCTGCAGATCCAGACGGAGGAGTGTTTACGGGAGGGCGGGAATGGGGTGAGGGAGGTAGATGCGCTGCCGTGGAAGGGCGGGACGGAAGGGAACCCGGATTACGAGTGCTTGAGGGCGGAACTTAGGAAGATGGCGCCAACCAATGGACGAGCAGTTTTGCTGTTCAGGGCGAAGTGTGGGTGTCCAGTTGCGAAGCTCGAGGGGTGGGCTGCGAGGCGTGGCCGTAAGCACAAGAAGTGAGTGTCATGCTCATTTTCCATTTTGAACATATCAATGTTGTTTTTTGGTTGTATATCTTCAAGTAGATCATTGTACTAAACCCTATATTTCAGGGTATTAATTAGTATTTGGTCACACTGGTGGGAGAGTTCCTTGGATTTAATTCCTAAAATTTAGATAGTATCTCATTTAGGGGCATCAGTGGGAGTGCCTAATCGGACTTGTTCAACCTATAAATTTAGTCTCCATCCCTCAAACTTTAGAACATAGATTGGTATATTGAGAATGATAAAATCAGACCCCTTTGACTTAAAAATAGAACTGGGGAGGAATAGTAGTCCAAAATTTCATTTATGAATTTCATAGTAATAGAAATACATGTATAACTTGCTATCATATTTCCAAACATGCAAAGATTTACCTCCGTTGGAAGGATGAAATATTGACCTATTCAGGAATCTCCGGATCGATGCTTAATTTCAACTCCTTGAAGCATTTTGTTGCTTACTATGCCCTTCCTTGTCTCTGGAGTGCCCAAGTATAGCAACTCTTTTTGGTCACTGGTAGCAGATCCATATATTTGGGGATTTAGTAGTGTTTTGATACACTAATGCGAGTGTTCCTTAGAATAGGGATTATTTTGGTCACTGTAAATACAAAATATCAAGTTTAGTGATATATCCAGTGTAGAAATCTTCTGAACTGGAGGTGTTATTAGTTACTTTAACATGTTAAATCGGGTAATTGCCTATCTTTTCCATTTTCTGAAGAGATGGTGCTTTCATGGCCTTGGCAGTTTGAACTTGAGTCTCTGGATTTTTAATGCTGGAGGCTTTTGAACGGGTGTATCATGGATAAGTCAAATTATGTCATTTCATACATATTCAATGAATCTTTAGTGATTTGCTTTTGGGGATTGCAAATTGTTTGACTCTCCTATTTGGAATCTAAATCACCATGTCCCGAAGCGGGAGCGGGAGAGCATCGTGCTTAGGGCGCACTCTCTCCATGAAGGATTCGATGACCTAGTTTGGAACACTGTTTGGAGTGGAGGCTTTCTAAGCAAGTCGTTTACAAAGTTTTCATAAACGATATATACTTGTTTTAGCTTATTCTTTTCTAAATTTTGTGGAATGTTCACTATTGTTTCTCTTGGCTGCTACACATTTGGGGCAATTCAGATTTGAATCATGGTTGGGGGGATACGGATCACACTATCAATTGGCCACGAAGAATGATACGTTTGGATCAATTTATGGTGGCTCAACAATGTGCTTAATTACAAGAACCATGCTCATGTGCTTTTTGTATTTGGTCTTCTCTGTCCTAGCTTCTTTTGAGGATAACCTTTTAGTGTAATTGGTGGTAACGGTAGGTGGCTAAACTATAATGTCTGACATTGTCTTGTTAAAGTTTTGTTTACATCATACGAATCAAGAGGCACTCATAGCTTTAAAAGTGGTGTTTGGTGGGTCGATGAACTGCGCTACTGTGGACAAGTTATTTAGATAATATTGTGATCTGGGCAAATGGTTTCTCCGAGCATTCATGTGATTGGACAAATACAGGACTTTTTCCCCTTTAGATTGCTTGGATGCTTGGAGAAGAGCTAGACTACCCCTTTAAATATGCCCAGGAGAGGCTAGTATTCAGCTTTAACTGGTAAACCATAAATATAGCTACTTTTTGGCTGGTTTTAAGTAGTTCAAATGCAATTTGGAGAATCTCAATTATTTTTAGGCTGCAAGCCATCCAGAGTCTGCTGCCAAGAATAATTGAACTAAACAACTATGTTGCAGCAGGTGTTAATACTTGAGCTTTTCCCAGTATTTTTCTCCCCAAAAAGGACATACGTTAATAGGGGAAATGTTCAACCTTGTACTGCATGTACTAGACCGCCCTCTGAAGCAACTTACTAATAAATAAATGAAAGGGAAAAAGACTAATGTTTATATCCGGTTGTTGGCACGAGGAACTTCTCATAGGCTTAATCGCTGAGAGTTAATCCTCGTTCGCGATACCGAGATAGGCTATGTCTGTGGCTTAAAAAGAAAATTAACCTGAAGATTTTGTGAAATGTGAGAGATGCGGAGTTCCAAGTTGAATTGTCCATGATCTGATTATCAGTTTTTCTTTACTTTTATCCATATGATATGGTCATAAGATTTGTTTTTGCCAACATTGTCTTTATTTGCTTTGTCATTAAGTTGCGATTTTTCATTTCCCTGCTGTTTTCAACTGATTTCAACTGTCAGAAGGATGATTTTGGGATTCTCTGAAATGATTATTTGACTGGACTCATTGTTATATATATCGAGATTTCATATTCTATCTAGATGTGAAGGTTATTAGTGCCTCTGCTCTAGCTACTAGAGGATCAAGAATGTTGAGTAAACAAATTGATCTTAGTTTGTGCATCCCTTCTCATCTTTATTCTTCTTTGCACTTGTTCACATAATTTTGCTTGTCTGAACCGCCTGATATGTGCATGGTTATATCTATCATGATTGTGACAGTTTGAGTTTTGGTATAATCCGCAGGGGGCTGGCTCTAAGTGGAGGTGATAATCGTTGATTGATCATGATGGTTTCACCAATTCGATTTCTGATTTCATGTTTCTCCATGCTTCGGCTGATTTTCCCTTCTCCTCGATGGCGTTGATCTTGGAAAACATTCTCAATTAGTACAGTTTTTTTCATAATCTTATAATTGACATTGTATCTCTTTAAAACATTGTCCAAAGCAATTGTCCTTGTTTGCACAATGGAATCAGAAGTTCTCTCCTTCCTCGGAGGCTATAACAAACTAGATACAAACAAATACATGAATAAATGTAACAGTTAATTTTGAATTTGAATTTTTCTAGTTACATTATAGTCTTGAGTCTCTTGACTACAAATCGTAATTATAAGTTTTGCAGGAATGTATTTCTCTGTGATCTTCCAGTAACTGCATAATTCTAATGGTCATCTGTTTTATTGTTTTAAATTTCATTTTTTGGATCCTGAAATTAGAAGTTCTACCCGAATCATGTTTTGGCCAATTGATCCAGAGAATGGGAAATGCTTACGAAAGCATGTGTTGTGCAACCTGTACATGAAGATTTTGAAAGAAAAATTAGAGTTATTAGATGTCTAGAACAATTATAGAAACAAATTATAGCATATTAATCTTGTTGAACAAAGAACTAAGACAAGAATTGTGTACCTTGGAGTATGACAGAATACATGAGATCTTCTCCATAAAATCCATGAGATCTACTCTAAAATGTGAGGGCAAACTGCTCTTTCTCTTGTAAGCGTTTATAACGTATGAAAACTGCTTAATAAAGAGTTAGTCTTTTAACCTACTAGCAGAGAGCAGGAACTCTCAACGGGTTAACAATTTAACGGTACAAGTCATTATAGGGCCACTTTTAGTAGAAACCCAATTAATAATTTCAACAATTGGTCAAAGTGCTATAATATCAATAATATAATCATAATTAACATATTAACAATATTTTCTAATAATTAATTAATGTTAATCCATTATATTGATTAATTAAAATAATTAATCTAACACTGCAGCCACCAGTATTGGAAGAATATTACCATTAGGAATCCAAGCTTTATAAATGTGATACAAAATATTATTATAGTCAAGTTGGCCTAGATTTGAATTTCTCTTGTCAAAGAAAAGTTTTATGTTTTAAAATTTATATACAAGCTTTGATCGAACCATACTCAGAAGAACTCAAAATTTAATTAATTTCATTTACAATTCAGCAAGGCTTCCCACTTCTCTCTCCCGTATCGCTCGTTTCATGCAGGGAAAAGTAGCTTTCTCTCCCATTCATTTTGGATTTTAGACCCCTTGGGTAAGAGAAACGATACAGTGAGGAAAATCATTGGCATGATTTGTACAAATAATTGTATCTTTTCCTTAAAAAATAAGATCAACACACACACACGATCTGTGTTTGTACAGTTTGGTTACTTGATTCTCATATTTGTTGTTTCGCGAATCATTTTCCTCTGGATATTTCTGTCTTTGTGTTTTGGATTCTTAGGAACATGGATTGTTGATACGTTCAAAGGATATTATCAAATGAAACCTCAGTACCATGTTTGTTCCGTATTTTGCGGAGGGAGGTGGACTATTATTTACCATTTTTGGTCTTTGTTTTGCTCTATTGTTGATTAATTCATTTTCCCAAAGTTGTAGGTTAATTGTTTTATGGTTTTGTTGCATTGAATTTTTGCGCCAAGTGAGTTGTTATGTAGGATACTTGATATCGGGTTGAATGACTGAAATGGATTTTGGAGTTCTAAATGTCATATTATGCACTCTTTAAGAAGTTTGGATCAGAGCTATGTACCTTTACCTCATTTCATAACCCCATCTCTTATTACAGAGCCGGTTCTTTGATATACACAATCAAGTGTATATATGGTCCTAATTTTTAATTGACGTGCCTAGTTTGCTTTCCGGTTTGTGTTTTAAGTGATATGTTTTATGTTCCTTTTGCATTGGTAGTTTTGCATGAATGAGAACTAATTTTAGAATCTTTGGTCCTGAATTGAATGAAAAAATTGCGATTAGGTGGTTCTTATGTGCATATATGTTTTTCCTTTTATGAGCTCAAGTGAGAGCTATGTACCGTTACTTGATAAGCTCATGTCTTCTTCTGAGTGCCTATGGTAGGATACACAAACTCGTCTTTTCTCTTTAGTGTATCTATTTGCAGATTGATGTCTGTAGGACCCTATTTTCTTCTGCTTGATTTGTTGCTTGTTTGTCATGTATGAATGCAGCCAGAGTTGACTTAGTATCTACTTGGTCCTAATTCGAATGACATAATTGGTTTGAAGGTTTCAAAATCATGGATGCCTATACTTTACCTTGGTTAGGGGAGAGCTGAGTAGTTTTTCTATGATGAAGCTCATTTCTAGTTCTCAAAGTTTCAATGTAGATTATGGAATTGTTGTTATTCTGATTCTTATGTGTGAAGTGTGACTCTTTGTTGGGGTTCCGTTCTCTTTTTTGGTTTTAAGTTTTTTTCTTCTTCTCCAGGGGGGTAAAATTGCTGTGATTGTTGCGGCAGTATCCGATGATGTTCAGTTGTATGAAGGTTCCTGCCATGACGGTGGCTGCTCTGAGGTTCACGGAGACAGCAAGAGCAAGGGTTGAGAAGGCAGGTGGAGGGCGCTTGGCATTTGACCAGCTGGCCTTGAGAGCCCCTCTTGGACAGAACAGGATTTGTTTAGCAGAACACACTTTTCATGTTGGCTTAATTCATTTATTGTTAATGTATCCCATATCCTAATAAACTCTATGTATCTGTAGGAGACTACAAGATTGGGCTCACGGCTGTTCACAATTGGTTTTTCGTTGTTGTGCTTGAAGAGTTGACAACTTTGTGTGCTTTCTTATTTATCTCTCCTGTGTTAGAAATTCGGGGCTCCTATGATGGCATTAAATCTTTGAGACCTGATTGTCTATTTCTGATGACAAAATACAAGCATTACTCTGCTGAGGACCCCTTAGCAATTTATGTTTTTACTAATAGTGAGGATGAAGATGTGAAAACTCTGCATTTAGTATAGGGAATGAGCATCTCCTTTGAAATTATCTTAGTTCGATGCAACTAGTTAATTTTTAATTTTTTTCATTTTAATTCGACAAGCTTTTCGATTTCCCTCATCTCTCTGAGTTTAGTGGCTGAGCAGTTTCGAACTCCTTGCCAGATTGTGGAAAACACACAACCAGTATCCTGGATGAGATGGTGTTTGGGTAACATCTGATTTGTACATCTTCATAATATAAGAGACTGTTAGCTTGTATTTTAGAATTCGTAAATGTGTCATACAGGTACTTCAGAGGCCCCAAGAATTCTCGTGAAGCAGTGAAGCACGTTGGTAAGGCTCCTGGTGTACCACACAGCCATACTAAGCCTTATGTCCATTCGGGTGGAAGAAACAGCAGAGGCTTCAGGGTTTGATTTCTCGGGATGCTTGTCGATTTCATCGATTTTGAAATCGAGATGTTGTATCTTCAACATTTTGGTGAAGGTTCTTGTTCTTGGTCCATCTTCTTGGTGTTGTAGTAACTTAAGACAGTTGAATATTTGTGTGCTGGTCATACAAATATTTTTTATTGGATAATTTGGTTGCCGGAGATTTAAGTTTTGCTCGTACCTGGGATTCTTTTCTTAGATTTTAACTATATAATCAGTTGAGATTAAAAATTTGTCATTCTTCCATCTTTTCTCATAGGGGTGTTTTCTTCTTATGTTGGCATTTTTTAATTGTCAACTTAAAATCATATGATAGCTCTTTAGCGAAGTATTACTCATGCTGTGCATTAGTTATTGACTTCTCTCTAAATTATCTATCGACCAAGGTGTTGTAGTGGTAAAATTTTTGAGCTAGATACTTGGAAGGGGTATGATTAGGTACCCTTACTCGTACTCGTGACCATATCCAAAGATGTGTAAGTTATCAACGTAGCTGTGCCTTGAATGGATTTTGCCATTTCCCGTCCCCAGTTATGTGGAAATTCATAGTTTCAGACACCCACTCAAAAGAAGAAAACAAGGTAGCATTTGATTATAAAAAACACAAAAGATAAGGTAAGTTCGAAAGAAAGTAGAAAAATACAACCAACCAAGCCACATCTCAATTCCAGAATTTCAGATCGGCTAGTTTCGACAAACAGAAAAGGAAATTTGGAAAATGATAGACATTTTCTCTTTATTTGCTGCAAGAAATTAGGTGGACTTCCGGCAACAGTATGGATTAGTTCTTGAATTTCTCAATGAAATTATAGATGTGAGAGGTGATTTCATCAGGTTTTTCTTGGTTGATGAAGTGACCCGCCCCTTCAATTACAACAACTTCTTGCAAAAATGGCACATCTTTTTTGAATCCACCATTGTGTATATATTCCTTCGCACCAGGAAAATGATAGGAGATGTCTAGGTCCCCTATTATGAACTTCACAGGATTTTCTATTTTTGCTCCGGTCCAAGGTGCCGTCAGCTCCCAATTTCTGGGGAAAAAAAATGATATTTATTACATAATACTTGAACACGAATGAAAGGAGAATGAATGAGCAGTAAACAAGTGTAGGAATGCACACCGATCCATGTTTCGGTAGTAGTTGAGTCCTCCAGTGAACCCTTTCTCGTTGTATTTGGTAGCGAAGTAAGTGATGTCTTCTTCAGCCAGCCAGGATGGTAGTCTATCCGGAATTTTCCAGAACGCCCCAAAACCAATCTCTTTCGGTACACATGGTGGGCTCGGATCCCGAATGGTGAGAATTGATTTCATCAGATCTGCCATGTCAGCGCGTGCAAACTCTTCCTCCGCCACTCCGGGCTCCTGTAAGATTTTTCAGAAAAGGCCTTCCTATCAGCCTATGAGTTTTTTTTTTTTGGAAATTATCAGCCTATGAGTTACAGTTGCTTGGTAAATCATTCCTTCATGATTCAATAAATATCTAGTATCGTGATGACTTCTTGTTATAATCGTCATTTCTTTTATCACGATGACTTCTTACCAGAACCTCTTATCAGACCACAGTTATACGGAAATGCTATCAGACTCGGTATATTAGTTTTCCCGAAGACCCGCTTCTGGTACGGAAATTATTCACTTCTGAAGCTCGAAACCTAAAAAAGGAGAGTTTTTATTAGAGTTTTGAGGAAAATTACCTGAAACCTGCAGATATAGAAGTTATCTCCAAACACAGCTCTCATGCCCTGTAATGGTCTAACCACCGGGTTTCTGGGCCTAAACACGATACTCAAGTTAACCAAGGCCTTGATTCTATCAGGCCTGAACGTGCAAAAGTACCAGGCGATCGATGCCCCCCAGTCGTGGCCCACTAGAAAGACTTGGGCCAGGCCCCAAGCATCCAACAGGGCCACCAAGTCTCCGATGATATGAAACGCAGTGTAACTGGCTGTGGAAGGCGGTGCATCGGAATCACCGTAGCCACGGAGATCGGGGGCGATGGCACGGTAGCCGAGGGAGGCAAGAGAGAGCATCTGGTGGCGCCATGAGTACCACAGCTCGGGGAAGCCGTGAAGAAATAACACCGGTGGGCCGTCGCCTATCTCCGCTACATGAAGATTAATTCCGTTAACGGCTACGAACTTGTGTTCTATCTTTTCCATCTCGGTCTCACTCAAGCACCGGTTTTAGATGATGATTAGTATAGTTTAGTTGCCGGGTAATTGATTGGCTTTTAACATTAGGTAAGTGTGCCTTATTTGAATGGATGAAAATAAAGATAGCGCCATTTTGTCACATTGTCTATATAAAATTAATAAAAATAATAATATTAATTGTGCTAAAAAGTCTCAGATTGTTTTTCTGAGAGTGGGCCAGATTAGCTGATCAATTTCTTTTTTTTTTGGCACGAGGGCAGGATTGACATATCGCTAGATGCTAACTACTAAGTCAGTCATTACTTATGGTGGGTCTTTGCAAAGCTGGATCTCCTCCAATTGTAACCCTCCCAATTTAGCAAGAGCATCCATAGCAACGTGGGTAAATGACACTTGGCATTTGGTTGCCATAAATTTGATATCTTCAATGAAGCTACTAAATATCGAGTAGTTGGCTTCATCATTCTGGATTAGCTGGATAACCGTCATGGAATCTGATTCAATCAAAATATTAGAGAAATTCTTCGCCAGAGCAACAGTTAGGCCTCGATGCATAGCCCAAATTGCCAACTCCAGAATAGAGTGTTGTTTC
>MKEJ01017022.1:0-18989 GCA_001753735.1 Embelia ribes
ATGATTAGATGTCGTGGCACAAATCAGAGTCCACTAGATATATATATATATACAAGATTGTTTCAGCACTATTTTCAAAGTGCAAGGGATCGAGGTTTTGAGCCTAAAATTTTCTCTCCCTTTTGGAGACGGGATAGTAGGGTGAACGACTTGAAAGTGCATAAAAAGGACTTTTAATGTAAGCTAAGGAAAATCAATTGACTGATACATAAATGTGTCAACTAATGAGCAACTCTATAAATATGTCAAACTAATGAGCAACTCTATAGTGAGTTTTTTTCTGTAATACTTAATGTGTCGATTGATGTGTATGTATCAATCGATTTGATATCGGTTTACTGATATAGTGTTTATATCATTTGATGATATATATCGAGGGATAGATTTTCGACTTTTCGTTATGAAAAATAGTTTAGTATTTTTATTAGACTATTTATCAATGGATTGATTTGTTATATCTGTTGAAAGATATATCTATTCTACAACTCTAATTTGATTTTGACATTTCTAATCCCATCTTTGTTTTAACTTTTGAACTAATATCGCGTTACGAGTCTTACAATATTATATTAAAATAATAAAATTGATTACTTGGGTAAAGTATTTCTTATGTTGACAAGGAAATAATGGTTAAATATTTTTAGTAGTATAAGATTAGAGTTATTTTTAACTTGTATATAATTCTGTGTCTCGAGTAATTTTCAAATCAAGAATGTTGAGGCTCGTTTAATTTTTTGGCCCAATTCAAATCAAGTAATTTTGGAGTCAAGGTGCAAATACTGTCGCTAGCTCGTACTCTCTCTAGCAGTGACTACTCTAATCAACGGATCAAGGGGAGCTACTTGGTGGAGTGATAGGCATTATCGGCCCAACAAATATGGGTCGTTCTTAGCCCCACAGCCTTTGACTGATATTATTAAATCATTTTTTTTAAACAATTTTTGTAGGAGGATATTTTTTTTTTTATCCGAATCATTACCCATCCAAATTTAATGGGCAGGGCGCCAAACAATCCCCCTCTTTTTAGTCAACCTAGAAAACCGCCTAGCATAAGTTACCAATCACTGTGGTCTACTCCTTTCTAATTTACCAGAGAAATTAAATAAAAATAAGACTATTTTAAAATAAGAATCGAATTTACCAAGTAAATAAATAATGTCAAAAGTGATGAGTTTTTAAGTGGATCTTCTAGTAAATTGAGAGATATACTAGATGAGAGGGACCAGATAAAAAAGAAAGAGGTGGGATAGAAGGTATTTTTTGAAAAAACAGAGGGGAAGTGTGAGTCAGTGGATGGTTGGAATATGGACCGATATACCCTTTAGAAATTATAAATTTTTGCATTCATTTGTTTTGATTTAATAATAACTAAATTAGAATAAAATTTTTTGTAAGTTAAAAGTTTGCCTCACATGTAATGATAATATAATAAATAAATAAATAAATAAATAAGCAAACTCACCCCAGTAAATCACCGTCAACACCCGGTTACCGGTTACCGCCGCTAGCACAACTTGTTTAACTGGTATCACAGAGCCCACACATTCAAATTTCAAATTTAAAGCAAATCTCGGAGAAGCCGCTCTCTTCCACTCTCTCTCTCTCTCTCTCTCTCTCTTTATATATATATATATATACATATATATATCGTTCTTCTCTGCAATTCGCATTCTAGGGTTGCGAAGTCCTTTTAAAGTCGAGGTAATCCTCCGCTTAGTGTAACTGTGATTATGTGTCTTTTCATGCTTACACTGTTCGGTTGTTACTCATCCGGCTAATTTGTTCGTTCTTGTTTTTTGATTTGGAGAGTCTTATGATGCTGTTGCTGTTACTTATGTGGCAAAATTTGTGTATTTTGCATTGAGATTTAATGAATTTTTAGAGCATTCCTGCCACCAGTCTCTCTTTCATCTTTCTACTGTCTCGTTTAATTTCTCAATTGAGAATCAGAAATATTTCGCAACAGTCTTTTCTAGAGATCTCAGTTGAATTTGCTACTATAGATTTATTCACAATTTTTGTATCAAAAACATATTATTTTTTTTTCCACCATAGCTTAAAAACTCTAGTTCAAATTAGGGCATACTTTTGTATTTTATTACATGATACTCCTATATGATTATTTCAGTATTTTTAAGCGATTGTTGAAGGCGACAAGTATCTACGTTCTCTATAATATGGCTTTCTGTAAGAGAAATGACTTTTTGTGATCTAAAAATTAAATGAGAAAAACTGGTGGGAATGCTCTTACCAGTGGTCCTTGATATAAATTAGATTTGTGTATTTACCTGAAATTGAGGGTGATTTTGTCGTCCCAAGTGAGACTCAAGTTTTCCATCGTACATAACCAACTTTTGGGCCTCCATTAATATAAACAGGGAGATTGTTCTTGCCCGAATTTTTGAACCGCATTCCCTCGTACACAAGCTACTGTTAGCATTTACTCCCTCAGTTCTTTATTAATTGACCATAAAGAAAAATAGATTTTTTTCTTAAATAAGTGACTATTTGACACTTCCAATGTAAAAAATTGATTTATTTCCAAACATACCCTTTTCATTAAATTTATTAAGAGAGATTAGATTTTGACTTCAATTTTTTGAGGTGCTAATGATTAGGGATATTTTAGTTTTTAATTTTTTTTAACTAATAATTACTTTAATTCTTATATCCAAGTATATATCATCTATTAAAAAGAAACAGAGGAAGTATATATTTGTAGTTTGTGCTCCTTTATTTTGGTGTTTGGACAGGGTCAATATGACCACCTTAAACCAAGAAATAGAAAATTGGATATTTTGGAAAGATTTATTATTATTATTATTATTATTATTATTTATTTATTTATTTTTTCAACCGTTGTTGAGATATTAATGTCTAAACCTATTTGTACGTGACGTGACGCATGACTATTGCTACTCGGCAATACAAGAAAAATGATCTTTTTAAAATGGACAGTTAATACTGAAAGTAAATAATAATATATCCTTAAAAGTTTTAGCTTTTACGTGAGATAGTTACATATCACATAATATAATTTTGAAGGAGACAAAACTTCTAAGTTTAAGATTTCAAGTCTCACTGTTACCCAATTTAAAAAAAAATTAATTTCTACTCAATTTGCTTAAATAAATGCAAGACTGGAGATGTATTAAAAGTAATAAATAATATAATATACCTCTTTCTAATAAATAGAACGCTAGCTCAAAAGTCCACAACATGCAAGCAAACAATATTCTAACAACTAATTTATTACCTAACAGTCCTCAATGTCTAAGTAACCAATATTCTAACAACTAAATTATTACCCAACAGTCCTCAATACGTAAAAAAACAATATTCTAACAACTAAATTATTATAATTGGGAACGGATCCAAATAGGGCAAGGGGTGCCCACGATCCGTTTGACCAAGAAAACTTTAATAAATTTTATATATAAAATCAAAAACTTTTGAGGAACCCCTTTACCGGGATTTTTCAAGAAAATAAATAAATTAAGCCTTCTGTATGTAATATTTTATAAATTTGGAAACACTTTCTAAATAAACTAATATTTAAGGATGCTTTCATGTTTGATGTCTGATGACATGTTAACAATTTAACATACTGTCTAGACTGTAGTTGATGACACTTACAGTGTCTTAATTGAGACATAATAGTATTATGTAATTATTATATAAGGGCTAGTATATAATATTTGTGAACATAAGAGTGCTAGTCTTTATAAATTATATCGAATTAGGCACGAAATACCCAAAAATTCGACGATTCTCGAATTTGGAAAGGTTACGTGAGCCTAGGCCCATGAATTTGGTGACCTAAAACGGGAGCGGAGTGAGAGCTATAGCGTCAGTCTTATAGTTCAAAAAACTATAAAAGTGGATGCAAAAGTCGGAGCGAGAACAAAAACGAGAATGATAATTGGGAGCAAAAACGCCTTCCATATCTATTTAGAAGTTGGTAAACTAGTTCTGCAATCAGAATTGTCATGAGATCTAATTACATGTGCGCATATTATGCCGAAAATTAATAGAAAAAACAAAGTTATTATTGAAAAATATAATTTCCAAATTAAGATGCTATTTTCGGTTAGTATGACGAGGGTGTGCCACGTTCATCTCGTGGCCTGAGCACGCGACACACACTCATAACGAGAAATTAGTGTTTTGAAATTAGAATGCTATTTTCCTTTTGATTTTTAAATTAACGAAGCAAAATCATTTTAAAAAATGATGCAGTAAATGAAGAATTATGAAATGAATGAAAATTATATATATATAAATATGTAAGTTTTTTAAACATATTTTCTATCAAAATATACGACGTTAAATTTTATATTAATATTAATACAAAATTTTCAATAAGTATGAATCTATAAAAATACCATGTACAGGGCGACCCTAACCCAAGGCTAGCAAGGCCATGCCCTGGGCATAAAAATTCTAGTGTGCCTAATTTTTTTATTATTTATTAATTTTTTTTTAGAAAGATCAAGAGAGAGAGAAGAGAAATTGTAAAAATTATATAGGCCCAAAATTTTTTGCTTTATTTAATGTTTATATGCTTATTTTATTTTATACTAATATATAATATTTTACCTATTTTTATCAACTCGGGCTTAAAAATTTCCAAAAATTTCTAAATTTTTCATGAACTTACTTCCAATTGATATAATATATTTTTAGTCTTTGCTGTATCAATATGGATTTCAGAGGCATTTAATCTCTACTGCTTAGCTTTCAATATTTTTAATTAATAAACCGCTATATCTTTTTGATCAACTAAAAAATTTTAAATTATCTTAAATTATACTTTATTTTCTAAAAATAAAATCTAAAAGGTAAAATTTTTAGATATTTTAATTTAATTTGTTCGATTTGATTACTTTGAAAACTGTTGATCCAATCTTTTTTTCCGTCCCAAATCCCTAAATTTTTCGAGACCGAAGCTGACTTGTAGCCCATTCTGAATGACATGAAATTAGTAAGCCATTATGACATGGGTGTTACCTTGATATTCTGAGGCGCATTTAAGGGATTGTATTGAAAATGGAATGGAAAATTATTGGCCCGAGGCACAAGAACATAATTATTTTAATAATAAAAAAATAAAAATATTTAAAAGGATAATATTGCCACCAAAAAAACAAAAATTGTGCATACAGACTCACTGGGACAAGGGTGACCAACACTCATTATACAGGTGCAAAAACTAGAGAATAATTTTTTAATCACAAAAATATAATATTTCAAATAAAATTACAAAATTTTCCGAATTCTTTTGTTCCAAAATTTTGTTCCTTCTCCTGCCAGATTGACATTGTCTCCCGTTTTGTTATCAGTAGCTTGTCATGTTTTTAAAAAAATATTTTTATTTTTATATTTTCTCAAAATAATTAATAAATAAAAATAATTAATTTTATAATGATACCAGTAATATTTTTCAAATTTCATTTAGCATTGTTTTATACAAATAATATTCGATGTTGTAGTCAACATTAGAAATATTATTTTATTTTCTATTTACAAATAAATTTTAAAAAATATTAGTGAGATCGTTATAAATTAACTAAAATTTTCACAATAATCATTTTGTAAAAAATGAAAGAAAAAAAATCCCTTTTTTTGGAAACATGCCAAGAAAATGGACATGAAATCCTCTCCCCTCCCCACCACCAGCAGATTCATAGCCTCCTATCAACCAATAGAATCCATATATATATATATACAAACATACATAATTATATATATATATATATACATATTAAAATTCAGCCAAAGCTCAAGCGAAAGTGAAGCGAAACAATGGCGGATCTGAGAGAGAAATTTTTGGGAGTTTACTCTGTTCTGAAATCGGAGCTTCTCAACGACCCTGCTTTCGAATTCACCGATAATTCTCGCCAATGGGTGGATAAGGTTTCTTTCTAAATTCAATTTCCTGAAAATAATTCCTAGTTTTTTATTTCGATTTTCTAAAAATGTGCCATTTGCGTTTTCAATTGTGTTTTGTTTACCTTTTTTTTGTTGTTGTTCTGCAATGTATAATGCTATTTTTTTTTTTATGTACAGAAATGAAATTATTTGATGCTAATTACAGCGTTCACATCAGTGGTTATAATTAAATAGGATTTTCTCAAATGAGAAACCTTGTACAATATGTGTTACACATCAGCGTTTCTTTTCCGAGCAATAACTAAAGAATTAATAGACTACATTTGTTTTAATTGGGCTTGAACAAAATAATTTATTGCTTACCTATAAAAAGGTGCATGAGCTCATAAATAAATAAATACACACACACACACACGTTCAGAGGAACCAAAGGGGTAAATAAAAAATAATATAATTGTACAAGCAAAATCTAACTCTGACACTCAAGTCGGAATATGGAGATCTCCGTAATGCCCAACTTGTGAGTGAAAAGCGGATGAGAATTACCGCCAAGGGGTTTGATAAAAATATTAGCAAGCTAAAACTGAGCAGGAGTATGGAAAGGGCGAATCAAACCAGGCTGCAGTTTTTCATGGACCACATGATAGTCAATCTCAATGTATTTCGCTCGTTCATGAAATACAGGGTTATGAGCAATGTGGACGGCGGAGCGGTTGTCACAGAATAGACGAATAGGCCGAGTAACGAAAATTCCGAAAATCTCGCAGCAACGCTGAAAGCCAAATCAGCTCACAAGCAGTAGAAGTCATAGCAAGATAGTCCGCTTCCGCTAAAGAGCGGGAAACCACGTTCTATTTCTTGGAATGCCAAGAAATCAGGCTAGAGCCCAAATTAATAAAAAAAACTGGTAGTAGACCGACGAGTCGTAAGACAATTGGCCCAATCAGAATCAGTATAAGGAGTCTAACCCCAAAGAACTATAAGAAGATTATTGTAAGCCATGACCAGAAGAACCCTTAATGTAGCAAATAACACGATGAGCATGCTGAAGATGAACATCCCTAGGAGCAGTCAGAAACTGGCTAAGATAATTAACTGAAAAAGTAATACCGGGACGCGTAATAGTCAAGTAAAGCAAACGACCGTTCAGGCGTAAAGTTCATTATGTCCATTTCTTGCATATACATTTCAGATACTATGCACCATATCCTGACCTCGTATCTGTGTTTTCTCTCTTTTTGGCTTTTACATACAGATGTTGGACTATAATGTACCTGGAGGTATGCATTGAACATTCTTTTCATGTAATATCTATTTTAAGTTTTTATTTTGTTAACCACGTACTATAATCTTGTAAATGACCTTTAAGAGATCGGCGGGTACATTGTTTGTTGCAGGGAAGCTGAACAGAGGGCTCTCTGTTGTTGATAGCTATAAGTTGCTCAAAGAAGGAAAGGAACTTACTGATGATGAAATCTTTCTCGCGAGTGCTCTAGGATGGTGCATTGAATGGGTACGATACGAAAGAAAATGCTATCAGTATCGGTTGAGATGAGGATCTGGTGATTTCATGTCCCATTATCTTTTTTGGTGCTTTTGAAATGCTCATATAAGTCTTTGCTTTTTGCAGCTGCAGGCTTATTTCTTAGTTCTTGATGATATTATGGATGGTTCTCACACACGTCGTGGTCAGCCCTGCTGGTTCAGACTTCCCAAGGTTTGAAAACTACTGTGATTTCATTTTTTTTTTTGTGCTGGTACCCCTGTGTTTGGTTTATGATGAAAAGTTTAGTCGGTTCTCTTATTCAAAATAGATGAGCAAGGAGCCTCAGATAAGAACTATTAGCATATGAAATCCACATTAACGACTGATGTGATCTTGTTTTGGTTCCATATAGCTGACTCCAATTTTTTTGCGAATAGAGATTGGTTGTTTTTGCTGTGTTCTTATTCATTCCTGCTGTAGGTTGGTATGATTGCTGCAAATGACGGGATTTTGCTTCGTAACCACATCTCAAGAATCTTGAAAAAGCACTTCAGAGAAAAGCCATACTATGTAGATTTGCTTGATTTGTTCAATGAGGTAGCTCACTTTCCATGGTCCGAGTTGGGGCTGTTTTCATTGTTCAAGATGTTCTTTTTCTTGCTAAGCATATTCAGCGCAATGAGAAATCATTATTTTTGTCGTATTTTGGTAGGTGGAGTTTCAAACTGCTTCTGGGCAGATGATAGATCTGATTACTACACTTGAAGGAGAAAAAGATCTTTCCAAGTACACATTGCCACTGTAAGTATCAGATCAGTGAATATCTACGTTTCTCGTCATGTATTGGTATCTATGAGAACGCAATAAGATATCCATCTGCGGTTTTCTTCTCTACAATCTTTTATGCTCTATATCTTATGTTTACATGTCATCTTTTATATCTTTGCAGCCATCGCCGTATTGTTCAATACAAGACTGCATACTACTCGTTTTATCTTCCGGTTAGTAAGAATTCTTAAATTCATGAAAGAACCATAAAATATATTTTCAGTATTTGCATTAACGATCTTACTTTCCAGCAAAACTCTGACTAGATTCCATCACAATTTTCACACTGAACTTTCCATTGTACGATTGATTATTAGTGATAGCCAGAAGTTTAACTTTTTTCATAATGAAACAGGTTGCCTGTGCATTGCTAATGGCGGGCGAAAATCTAGATGATCACACCGATGTTAAGTACATTCTTGTTGAGATGGGGACATACTTCCAAGTACAGGTAATTTTTGTTACGAGCTTTTCGCAATCTGTAGCTAATTGAAGTTTGAAAGTTCATCAAGTCTGTCACTTCATATATGCCAATTTATATTTGTTTTTGGCTCTTTTAGGACGACTTTTTGGATTGCTTTGGCAATCCTGAGACGATTGGTAAGGTGAGATAAGATTCTTACGCCATGAAAGTTATTAATTAATAATAGAATATATCAATTGTTGAGTTCTTAATTGTACTTTGTGTTGTCAGATCGGAACGGATATAGAAGATTACAAGTGCTCTTGGTTGGCTGTGACAGCAATGGAGCTATCGAGCGAGGAACAGAAAAAAGTGTTACGTGTAAGAAACTATTTTCTCATCTTTTACCAATTCATGTTTCTGTTCCGTATGTTAATTGTTGTCTGCAACATTTGGACTTCATTTTTTACGTTGATTTGTGTATGATGTTCTTTCAGGATCATTACGGGAAGGTAAATCCAGATGATGTGGCAAAAGTAAAGGCCCTTTATAACGAACTTAACCTTCAGGTTTGAGCTCATTCTTCTTGTTCTACAACTTGATGAAGTTACTAGTAATATATTAGTTCAAATATAGAAAATACTAGTTCAAGGGACCCGAAAATTTTGGACCACTGGATCATCGGTTAAAACCATATTTTGTGATACCCCTTAGCTGTGTCCGTAATCAGGAAACGAAGCTTCAAAGGCCTCTCATGTACAAAACTTGATAGCAAGCTTTCGTTGAAAATAATTACTATTCCACTGTTTATTACTTATCACTTTCTAGAAACGAGTAAGTTCGAAAGTGATTTTGTTTAATTTATATTTGTTTTCTTACGTGATAGGGCGTCTTTGCCGAGTATGAAAGCAAGAGTTACGAGAACTTGACAGCCTCGATCAAAGCTCATCCGAGCAAAGCCGTGCAGGCAGTGCTGAAGTCCTTCTTGGGCAAGATTTACAAGAGGCAGAAATAGAAAAAACATTTCGGAATCTAGACCTGTTGAAGAAACACGTACCAAATCATTTGTCCGTGTACTTTGGTGTTTTCATTTTTTGGGTTGCTTTATTGTTCTGTTAGGTGGTGGTGTTGTCTACTGATTCTACGATGTATTTCTA
Source organism: Embelia ribes (assembly GCA_001753735.1). Classification (NCBI taxonomy): domain Eukaryota; kingdom Viridiplantae; phylum Streptophyta; class Magnoliopsida; order Ericales; family Primulaceae; genus Embelia; species Embelia ribes. The sequence goes on from MKEJ01017022.1 coordinate 9,767, forward strand.
GCCTCACGAGATATACAATAAATTTCCAGGCTTATTGTATCTTTGCTATTGACGAAGATGAAATCATTTGTGTAAAATTGTTTACTTTGATTGTTTTCCGCATTGTTTTTCACAGCGTTTGGGAAACAAAGTAGGTGTACCCTTGCTATAGTTGATATGATTGTGAATAAATTATTTGCCTAAGGTGTTTGAAAATGGTTTGGAGATCTCTTCCACGTGCATGGTTTAACTGAACTTGTGCTGGTTGTGGTAAATGAAGCTCGAACTCGGCTCGTTTAAGACTCAACTCAGTGATTTAGCGAATTCGAGTTTGAGCTTGAGTCATTACTTGTTTTGGTCTGAAGATCGATTTCAAATCTAAACGGATTTTTTTCCATCCAGAGCTCAAACTCGACCATTGGACTCACACTTGAATCCAATTCGACCGAAAACTCAATCAATTTGACTCGAGCTTGAATAACTCGAAAACTCAAACTCGAAGCCATCCCTAGTCGTAAACCACTTGATTATGATAAGAAAATAGGCCTATAATAATTCGATCAAATGATTGGGTACATAAATAACAGGCCCATAATCTTACACAGGGATTAGAGGCAGTTTTTAAACTACAAACCCAACCCAAGTTGAAAGAATATTTTTATTATTTAGTTACTACCCAATCAAAAAAAAAAAAAAAAAAGTTAGGAAAGGCCGTGCCCACTCCTTGCTCTCGGAACTGCCATTATGATGTATCATGTAGAGGTTTCTTTTTTGTACACGTATCTACTTTCTGTTCGTGACCATTCATTGCATTGATCGTATGGCAACTGTTTAGCATGTGAAAAATCATTGTTCAAGGATCAAAAGCGTAAAATGAAATATCCAAATGGAACTGAAAATCCAAAAACGAAGGTATATTTCATCTCAAAAAATATATGGTGTTGGTCTTGTCAATAGTTAATAATTTATAATTATAATTATAATTTTGTTTTTATAAATGAGACAGAAGATAAATTATCGTCTTAAGCCCCCATACGGATGGGCCGTGGGAGTCGTGTGTCACTGGGTTGGCGGGGAACCCGTAGGAAGGCAGAATTACCCGCCGAATTCAAATCATAAACCCCCAATATTCGTCCCTAAATAATTTAATTTCCATTCACATGAATTTGAATCTTGAATAAAATTTCAATTTTAACAAATTTCTAACCCAGTCTCCATAATGTGTGTTTCAATGATGTGAAGTTTTGTAAATGCAAGCATGCAACTATTTCCTAACATCGAATATATTAACATTGATAGGGACCAATGGTGTAATTACCTTATTTATAATGTTGGTATTCTGGTTCTCTAGCAGAAGCAGAAAAGAGTAGAACCTGCTCTATGCCACCTATTATCAATTTCCAGTATTTTTATCCATCAGTAAATTCAGACCTGCTTATGTAACTTGTAAGTAACATTACTGCATCAAAATTACCCAAAAAGAAAAAAACATTAAGGTATTAATTTTCATTTATTCTTTTGTTGCACCGGAGCTAATGGCTTGTTCCGTACAATGCAGCCAATGTGTTCGATAGAATGTCCCATAGAAATACCCACTTGAAACAATAAAATTTTGTTGATGTTTTAATGAGCGTGGAAATTTGGGGTGACTGGTATTGAATGCGAATAATGGCCTATATACGAATGCAAAACCTTTTTTGTTCCAAAAACTATGGTGGAGTGAAAACGAATGTGGCTATGTATCGGAGGGAAGTGTTCTATCATGTGTCTGTATGGAATGAGAGTGTGTTTCCAGGGATTATAAAACTTACCCACTTGTTGAAAAATGTAGATTTGATCGATGGACGTTTAATCAACATTGGTGACAACACCGTAGTGGTTGATGACTTTCTCCAAGAAAGTATGCATAGATTTAAGTTTCTTGCAAGGGCCTTCATTGGGTCTGCTACAGCAGAGCAAGCATTGAGAAACAATGAGTGTATACCACGTAATTGTTTCAAAAACTCGAGCGAAAGAAAACCCATGACTGTGAATTCCTTGACCAAGGTATGCAACTTTCTAGATATTTCGGCCCAGCAGAGAAAGTTAGTGCGCCTAGCAATTTGCCCGCAAGTGTCTCAGCACCAGATATGGGCAGGTGCCCTCATGGATATATTGACAGAATTGAAAAATGATATCAAAATCTTAAAAACACCGACAAAAGGGACGAAAATGGGTTTGCAAATTGTGTCGAGTTGTTTGAAATTGTTAGATTCTTCTGTTGCTTATGACCCAGGTTCTGCTTCATGGATGCGGCTGAAGCCCATGAATGGCCATGTGTCAAGTCAATGGGATGATGTTCTCGAGATGTTTAGTGACCTTATAAATTGCTTGAGAGATGATAAAGATTTGCTTTTTCACTATGAAAAGCTTGATATCATGAGGGAAGGGCTTTTCCAGATTAAGGACGTGTTGATAGATAAGAATATCGGTTACAAAGAGACTCGGCACCAAGAGAGTTTGGTGCAGAAGAAGCTGACAAAGACATTGGGCCACTCATCAAAGTGCTTATTCACTCTTCTCATGCACTATCTTTGTGGCTGTATAAGGGATATAGAAATAGATGTTAGTGGAGGGGTTTATGAGTATGGGGGCAAGCATAAGTGGTGCTTGTGCATGGGGAAGATTTTGACATCGAATGAGGAGAAGATGGTTCGAGGTGCGTTTAAGCAAATGGATAGGCCTCTTGGGCTGTTCAAGTTTGTTAGAGAAACTGCAGGGATTAAAGGAGATCTGGAGTTGCAAGGCCATTTGTGGTGTGTTGGGGCCGAGGAGTCGTCACTTGTCTACAAAGGAAATAGGTTTTTCATACATGGAATCAGTTTTTGATTCTTATGGCACTTTATTTTGGCGTTTTATTTATTTAGTCCATGGACCTGCTGACAGCAGTTCACGAGGTCCTCTCACATGCCGACGAAACATTGATTGTTTTCAGAAAAAATGAAGATGATTATTATATTATAATTTGAAATTAAGTTGAAGAATGATGGAACGATTCAAGGAGAAATGCTGGGTATTTTTCCTGATTATTTTGCAAGTCAACTTTGAAATCTCATTCTGAACTGCTGCTATATTCTCCAAAGAATAATTGTTTGCTGAAATTTACATAGAGAAAGCAAACAATGTGGCTATAAGCTTGCCAAGAAAACGGATAGAACAAGATGGTGATTTTACCAGACTTACGAGAGCATGTATATCCTTATGAGAGTTGCTATTGTTCGCCACCCATCATTAAGAAAGAAAAAATTCTTTGAGTTGCCCAAAATCTGAGTGTTCATTATACTGTTAGATATAATTTGTAAAGATTCTTTTTAATGCGTATTGTTATGCTTTGCATTAGTTTTACTTTTGCCACAATAGAACTTGTCAATTTAAAAAAGCTTGTAGCCAAAGATGTGAAATGCCCTAGAATAAGTTGTAGGATCCCAACACCTAATCAGTCCTATGTAACTCACACCCAGTCTGAAATTCGACTTGTAGTGATTAATCAATCATCCAACCAAACTCATTTAGCAAATATACGAGCCAACTCGGTTGGATTATTTGTCGGATGGTCAATGGTTTACTTGTTCATAATAGCTTATATCTAACTTGGTAAGAAAGATCCTCTACACCAAAGAAACTGATTAAGGAACCTATAGTAAGCTTTTAAACACAAAAATTAGTAAGAGACAATTTCTGAGAGGTGGTAACAGCTCATGTAAACCCCGTAAAAATTATTCACTTGTACAAGTAGTAAAAAATGGCTATACATATACCTATTTAATCTTACTCAAGTAAGTTTACAATTATTTTCAAAGCTATGTTACTAGCCAACACATTTTTAATCAAAATCATATTATTAGCCAATACATTTTCAATCAAAATTATATGAGGAGAAGACTTTAAGCTAGTATAAATACCTTATACTACCATTTTATGCACTTACAAGTTTTATACACTCTTATTACATTTAGTGTTTTGAATAGGGAAAAAAGAAAGGCTTTGTCTTATTTGAAAAGCCTCACGGTTAAAGAGGTTAGTGTTTAACTTTTTTGCTTGTTATACCATTATCTTTTTAACATGACTAATTTGCTTAGGTTAAGATATCATTTAGATTAGTGATGTTAGTATTTAATAAATGATATGTTGCTTTTTTTGTTAACATTATTATTATCCTTATTTTCATTTGTATAATCAATAGAGGCTAAAAAGAAACTAGTTAGTATTTTGAAAATGAATTATAAATATAGATAGGTTTTGTCAATTCTTATCATTCCTTGAGGGAATATATAAATATGGGTCTAAATTAGTATTTCCTTATTTTAACTAAATAATAATTTGATCTATGATCTTGTCAATTATTTTTTTTTTCCAATCTAAAGTCTTTAATAGAATTGGAATAGACCACTTGCTAGTAAATTGAGTAAATAGATTATTAGTAATTTTTGAGTGCACAACCAATTAGTAATATACTGGCACAGTTGGAAACTTGAATTATATGAGCATAGTTCAATTATTGGAAATTATATAGAGTCTTAATAATTTGTTGGTTATAATTGTCTAGAGTTGATCTATCAAAATAAATAATCCAATTTCCCTAACACGTTTAGCATTCAATGTGATTGGTTCTGTACTCTCTATATAAATATTTTAATTTCCATGCAAGATTTGATAAAAGTATATTGACTACAAATGATTGTGTCCAATAATGATACATCAAATAAATTTGTTGTATATTTTATATCAAGTTAATACAAGAATTTTGAACATATGCATAATGATGTAATTGAGTTACTTATGGGTAACTTTAACGTTAGAATGTGAATTGGGACCAATTTATGTAAATCCAAGGGATATTCTACGGTACTTTGGTGACTAGTGTAACCTAGTATGTCAACGATTATTTTAACCGAATTGGCTTAAAGAATAAACCTTGGAGCTGATTATGTGACTTTAAGATCGATAATTGGATCCAACATAGACAAATTTTAGGCAAACAATTATTTAGTTTCCCGCGGATACAAAAAATGTAAAAAGACGTAAAATGATGTGTAATTATTATTTATAACATTGCATAATAGATGTTATCAGAATAAAAATAATAAAATGACAGAAAATGGTAACAAAAAATTATATATTATTTTTTTTATACAAATTTATATTGAAAAGAATCCTAACTATTTCTTATCCCTCTTTGGTAATGTTTTGTCATGTGAGTTCATTGGCTAAGATTTCGTTATCTTCAATAAAGAGTTTGTTAGTTATAATTTTGGTTTTGGATTTTATTAAATACGTTTGAAAACAATGTTGTACTATTTTATCATATATTTCAAGTTTGAGTTATAATATTGAAATAATTTCATCAATTAGTTATTTGAATGTTATTAAAGAATATTGTATTAGGCTTATGGATATCATTGGCTGGTAATATACGGACGATGGCATTTCCTATTTGGGGTTTGACAATTATGATTCATTAAATAGTCTTACTTTTACATAGTGTACCGAATCTAAACAAGTTAAGGTAACATATTCATGGGTTATTATCCAACTAATTACATTTGTGAATAACTAGAAGGAGTTCACATGCGTTGCATGTGACGTTTCTCTCAATGTAGTGGGAATGTGGGAATAATTTTATAGCTTTGTTATGCCTAAGTATATAATAAGAATGCGAGAAAATAAATAATTGTACGTCATCTTGTGGCATTAGTTATCCAACAAATTAATTATTTATATTACTTAGATGAATATTTGTGGCAATTCTCGAACTCAATCATTCCCTTTAAGTTATTCGATTTTACAAAAACTGTCTAAATGGACATATTATGAATGAAAATAGCATTAAAAATAATCGGAAGGAGAATTAGAGAAAATAGTATTGAGATAATTATTATTACCTGCTAAAATAGATACTGAATATGTAAAAAAATCCATGAGATATTAAGTTACGGAGGCAAAATTGACAAACTCCACATATCATATTAACAAGAGAGAATTATCCAGAGTCACACAATTATTTTTTTTGCCGAGAATAAAATGAAAGATGGAATGGAGCTATAAGAAATTCAATAGATTATGTTGTCTAGAGATTTAAATATTATGTTTTAATTTAATGATTGTCGTTTTGCATAATTGTTAATCACTTTATAATGAATAACAAAGATTTACAAAAATCTCTTCATATTACTAGGAGTTATTATTACTATTATTATTATTATTATTATTACTACTACTAATACATTTTATGAGTGGGGTGGAATTGAATGGTGCAATATTAACTCTATATTAATGGTGTATTACAAACTTTCTTTCTATGTTATTATGGACAATTTTACAATTTTTCCCATAATGAATGTTTTTAGTAAGTGTTGAAGATATGTATAACATATCGGGGAATATATATATTTTTTTAGAGTAGAGATAGATTATAATATTGGTATTTGCGGGGATTATGATATTTTATAATTCCAAAAGCATTTATTACAAGGGATTAAAAGTTGAAATATAACGAATTATTAGTGGATGGAATGTAGGATATTTTTACGGGGTAATTAACCACCAAGAAAGTTGGAAATGCAAAACCTAAATCATTTGTAGATCTATTCATTTACAATTCTATCCTTTAAATCATTTTTTTTGGAATTAAATTCTAAGTAATTCTATAGGTGTGAATAGGGCATTTTGGGAATAAAAATTGATTGAAACATGGGAAGAGAATCTCCTTTTTAGAGCAGGGAGGATATGGGACAATAATTAGTATTTTGAGATTGCTATATCAATTAATTGGCATAAATATATGGATGATAAATACTTACAAAATAAACAGTAATAAATTTTAGTTAGTATATATATATATATACCTAAAAGTATCTCATGTTTTTCACAAAAATAATAATAATCAAATTTGTGGAGAAATTTGTTAAGCATGGCTTCTAAGAGCATAATCCCCACCATAATCTTTATTTTCTCTCTCATTTTTCTGCACTTTGTGATCTCTGGTGAGTGCTTTATTTCGTTGTTTGTCTTTATTTTGGTTAATCAACACTCAAATTTACTTGTAAAATATGTATTATTGAACATAGTTTCCATTATCTTGTCGTGGTTATATTGATTTATTAGTTATGTCACACGACTAATATTAAAATCTAGAGGCATAGGTTTTATCTTAGAAATCTACCATTCCTCATTTCTTCTGGAATTATTTTATCTATTTTTTAATTAGCTTTGTCTCTGATCAATTTGGATAATTTCCCTTCCCCAATATGCAAACACATTATAAAAGTATTTTTTCTTATTTTTGTGGTTTTGTTAAAGAAAGACTGTTTGTGCAATTTTTCAAAGTGGGTTTCCATTATGGAAGTCCTCTCAATACAAGATTTTTTTATTTTTTCATTGCAATGTAAGTGGCTGGGCAATTTATCATAAATCGAAGACAAATTACTACTAATATTTCTTTTTATCTAAAAATAATTATAATATATTTTTTTAATTTATAGTAATTTATTCTTAAAAATAGTAATTTCGTAAAAAACATTAGCATTGAGTTGGTTCCATTATATAGAGGAAAGGAGAAAGCAAAACTTTAATTTCTAAAACGAGTAGTTTGAAAAAAGTTAGTGGAAGCAAAACTTTAATTTCTAAAAAGAGTATTTTGAAAAAAGTTGGTGGAAATACTCCAACCATCCCATTAAGGCGTATATGAATTGTTGAAGGGACTATTAGGATAATAATCAAAACATTCAACTTTTTCGCCGTAAAATCATGAGTTCGATTTCCCTTTGGCATATGTTCTGATATTTTACTCGAACTAAAAAATAAGGGAGTCACATTAATTTACATTTTGTACTTTATTATTATATGTCTCATTCGCGCCCTATATCCGAATCAAAAGTATTTTCGAAAAAATATATTTTGGAGCTTTTAGCCTACGAGTATTAGCAAAAATGGCATAATTGTTCAATATCTTTGTAATACTCCGATATCTTTTCTTAATTTTCCCACAGATGCAACAGAAGGAGAAGCGCCAGCGTGTAAGTACGTAACCCAGAAGGACTTGCCATGCTTCGACTACGACCTTAACCCCCCCACGGTGTGTCTTAACATATGCACAAGCAAGTACGAAGAGAGTACGAATGGATATTGTGATAAGGAAACCAGTTTGTGCAAGTGTTGTGTCTAAAGAGGTGAACCTTTTTACTAAAATCCGCAGAAGTGGGTGATACATATGGTAATAAAAAGAGGCATCGGGACCTTGAAACTATTAGAATGCATACGCAAGGACTTGTGTCTCGAATCTTAATCTATGTTCTGTTAAAATTGTACCGCATGAAGAGATTTGCTTACATTTGTGCCTACTTTTGAAAACCATGAAGTTATTATTACCTTGAACCACACTTCGAAGACGTGAAAAAACATGTCCTAGAAAATGTGAAATTGCAGGACCAAGTTTACCAAACCCGTATCAATGTGTATGCGCGTGTGGGCGTACGTGAGAAAGCAAACTTTAAACCAAACACATGGCTGTTGCTAGATTTTGTCTCGCTAGTTAAAGTAAATCTTGATAGATTCTAAAATAAACATGGTTAATTTTAGCTTAAAGGTGTTTGTACAAGTATTTTCCATATTCTGGAAAAGTACATGAAGAGTATTTCCAACCCTTATTTGTAGTCAAATTTTGTTCAAGACAACATACTTATTACACATGTCCACAAACTTCATGACTGTAAAATTGTTAAACATATAAAATCTAAAAGTTTTTTTTTTCCATGTCCTCAAACATGGCCTCACCGTCGCATTACATCATTAGTCAGATGAAACGCGACCATAGTCGTAACTAGTATCGAGTAACAAAAGGACTTGAACTCCGGATCTGTAACTGCACAAAAATGAAAAAAAAAAAAAAACCGTAAAGGTTACCAACTGCCCTAAGAGCTTCCATTGTTAGAACATGGACCTTTTTATGGACATCAACTTCATAATTTTCAAATACGGAGGAGCCAGAACCTGAATGCACGAGAATAGTTAATCGAAGTTATCAATATGAAGGGGGATGATCTCGTCTGCAACCGCAAAGCCCCCGACAGTACGAGCAAAGAAAACCATTTGTTGCTCCAAAGTGAACTTTATGTTTTCAGCCTGCAATCCGACAACTCATTCTTCATCTGACCCATCATTGATAGTGTTCACTTCCAAGCCCTCTTAACTTTTTCACTTAATTTAA
>MKEJ01017022.1:19101-36428 GCA_001753735.1 Embelia ribes
TGTGCTTGAAATTGAGGGAAGTGTGAAGAACTTTGGGTTTTGGCAGTTACCTTGCGAAATCCATGAGGCTCTCCTTTGTATTCTACAAGAGCTACGGGCAATCCTTTATTCTTCAAGGCCAAGTATATTTTACGAGCTTGCTCTGGATGCACAACCTGTCAACAGTATCGTTGTTGTTATCGCATATATAGCCGCCGTTATATCCCTGTTTGGGATGGGTATACAAGGGATACAACATTAATTACTCTCATGTTTGACTGTGCAAGATGCGGCCAACACCAAATGTATATTGGGCTATTAGAATCAAGTAACTTCAAAAACCAAGATAGTGTTGCTCGAAGTGTAACAATGGACAAATACCGGTTTATTCTGACCCTAAATGTGGCTTCAGGGGGTTTTGAAAAAACAGCCGATTTTGAAAAACAGCGGAAGCTACCAAAACCATACAAGTGAATAAATTCTACAATAATTTCAAGCAGCACCAGTAAGAAAATAAACAAAAAGGTGATCTATTGCATGAAAAAATATACCGTGTCATCTAATCCTTGAAACAAGATTACCGGGCAAGAAAATTTGTCAACAAAATTGATAGGAGACCTCTCAAAGAAAGCCTCTTCACTACCTGAGATCAAATTAAAGAATTACGACCTGATCCAAACCAGAAAATAAACCAAAAATAATTGTGCATGGAAGTAATTTTATATTACCGACTAGATTTGTGATGTAATGGGACTCAAATTTGTGCATTCCATCTTGCAAAGAGTTCAAATCTGCTATCTGTTCAATCCAAACAGTATGGTTAGTGGGCAAGTCACGAGAGTTGAAAAACAATGGAAGTTCAATAGAAACACTTCATACACATTTCTGTATCCAGAATCAGAGAGTTGTTGAAGTAACTTATAGCATACAAAATACAAATTACCTTAAATAAATGATTTGGAACATAAACAACATGAAATTATCATACCAATTCATAACCTTGAACCTTGAACAGATTAAAGATATTCAACGATAATCTCAATCCAATCAAATCTAAAAACCTATCACTAAAGTTACAATGAAGCTCTGCAAGTCTTCTGGACCAACCATATTCCAACGGTTAGTCCTTTCAGTTGCTAACCTTTCGCAGCCAAGACAAATGACTTCTGACACAACGTTGCTTGTAGGTTAAATTTCTTTGTCCTTGGTATGCTTGCATAAACAAGTTTATAGTGCTTACACAACCGGTCCCCATATATACAGCACATAACTTTGTCAATTTTATTAAATTTGTAGAATACTTTTACCTTTTCATGTAAATCATTATAGCTTTTTACTCGAGGCTCGACAAATTTTTGTTCTGTGAACATTGAAGCACGACATGATATGAAGCGTCTATATTAAGAGGCATAACTTTCATCAAATGGTGTCATCAGCAAAGTAGATATAGTCACAGCTGTCTCATCTAAATAATGACAACATGATGCAAACGAACTACTAAGCAAATGTGGGGGAGAAATACAGAAAAAACGAAAAACAAAAACTCACGCCAAATAAGGAAGCTCCAGCTTTAAATGTTTCTCGGAAGGCAAGAGAAGCCAACGTCGTGTAACCTCCAGCAGAGCACCCTGTTACACAGAGACGCTTGCTGTCCACCTTTCCTGAGTCCACCTTTAACATGGATTAAGTGGCAATTAGGTAATCGAGAAAAATAAAGATGAAAATATTTGTTTGTTTAATGAGAAAGCACAAAACAATCACCAGAAATTTAACACAAGAGCAACAATCATTAACATCAACAATCCCCCACAATTTCAGAAGGCGTTCTCGGTATTCCCTGCCGTAACCTGCAATTCCCATGTAAGTGACATTACCCGATAAAGAAATAATTATCTCAACTCAAATCCTAAATTTCATAGTTAGCGTGCTAAATTAATGGGAACCAACCTGTGCTTCCTCCATAATTAACGTCCACAAATGCCCAGCCTCGACTAGTCCAGTACTGGATGTTTAGACTTAAGAAACCGTGTGCTTCATCTGTTGGTCCTCCTGTATTTCAAAATAAAATCACGATTAATACCAACCCCATGACAGTTTAAAAATTAGATTTTCTTTTCCTCTACTTCACTTCAAGACAAATACTAGCACCAAAATATAATTAGTATCCATTCAATTCGTAAAGTCAAAAACAAAAAAGAATAAGAAAAAGCAAACACAACAAGAGAATGAGAGTTTACACAGAAATAACTCAGCAAAAGACCCTCATACATCACCAACTTAGAAGAAAAACTAAAACTTCTCTTATAAGAGAGGGGTAAATCAATAATAAAATAACCTAATAGATGATACCTTACAAAGATAGTTTAACAAAAAGAACAAATCCAGTACTGATCAACAAAATGCAAAATTCGCGCCAGAAAAGAAGTATAACTAGATTGTGAATAGGGAAATATGTAATTCTTCCAAAAATTTTATGGGAATCATGTATACAATTGTATTGGACCATAACTCATAGCATCTTCTTGCTGAAGGACAGAACAAGCCATTCAACGGTTAATATGCACGCAGCATGAGAAAAGTCTCACAATGACATTCACTAAGTAATTAACTGTTCAAACTTGATAGAATATATACGACTATCGACCAAAATTTCAGGAGTATCTCCACAAGTACCATGGCTTTCCAGTAAAAGCGGAGGATGTTCTCCTTCATTAGCCTCATAATCAGGGTTGCTCGGTGGATAAAAATAAGCGTAGGCATTCTGACCAGCAACTTCAGTTGGAAATTGAATCAGATGTGGCAAGCTAAAGTACAATTTGTACTTCTCGGCATCCGAAGAGGAAGACCAAACAATCTGAAATTCAGTTACTTTCGCATTTTCAACTTGTAAAGCCACCTGGTACGTCCAAAAAACAGATACTTTTAACACATTACCAGATTTAAAAACTGACAAAACCCGGACTGCAATATATCTGCATAGGCAGACAGCTAAACATATACTTAGAGAGATGATAACACCTTTGCTAATGACATTGGGTAGGTCGCAGACGCTCCTTCGATGTAGAGGAAATGGCCTGTTGATATCTGGCATGGATAGATGAAGACTTAATAAGAAATATATATTTCACTTTGTCACTCGGCAAATAAGGCTTAAGACAAATAAGTCACATTCGATGCTTTGAGGGTTAAGACATACAATGTTGTTAATGAATGTGAAAGGGACATCAACAACTGATAAAGAGTTCTGATTTTCATCAATCAGACCAAGATACGACCTCCCATTTTGTCTGCATATGAATATGAAAAACCCAAATAAATTGAAAAGTTATGCACAAAAAGAGACATTGCAGGGATAAAGCAACAAAATGCGCCAGAGAAGATCCAATTTTAATTTTTAATTTTTTTAATTTTTGATGATGTACCTATAACTGCAAGCAAGTACATGATTCTTCTCATTTCTCTGGATAAAATCATATGAACTAATTCCGAAAACCCACAATGGTCTCCCGAATTCTGCGTCTAAAGAGCAAATTGTATAGACTTCGTTTTTCTCTTCGTTCTGCATGATAATGATAAGAAAAAAAAGGCCAGGGGATACAACTGAGAGGGGGGGGCATAAATTGTGTTTAAAACCATTTGTCCTGTCAGAGACCGTGAATCAAATTTAAAAACTAATGGGGGTTCACAATGTAATTTTACCCATTTATGGATATTCCAGAACCCAGTATTTTTATCTGTAATGAGAAACAACTCCCCTGCAATGAGAAGAAACATAAGTTCACATAATCGATTCACTTTTTTCATAAGGTCGCCTGAAATATTATAGTATAAACCACCTTTGGAGGACCATTTAGGTTCAGTTGGAGATTCAACACTTGATGAATCACTACCAGCAACGCAGACACGCTTGGTGATTAAATAAGTGATTTTTTCACAATTTCAATGATAAAAAGATGAAAAATAGAAATGGCTAATTATTGCTCTCAATGATTTCAAGCTTCACTCTACTAACTTCGAAAAGTTATACATGCTTTTTATTCTTGAAAATAAGTTGGATTAAGGGGAGTAACAATCTGTAAGGATCCCAACTAGGGCAGGATCTTCACGTTTAAAAAGAGGGGAAGCCTAGTGCAAGATATAAGGGTGCCCCTGACATGACAGCCTTTTGTAATCGGATCATTACAACTTGATCTGACAGCCGGGATATAAATTATATTTTAAATCGGAAACATTGGATCTAATTAGAAAGAAGTTGGTCTTAAAAAAGTACAAGGATCGGGTAAAGAAATATTATATCTTCTTTGGCCGATGATAAACTGCAAGACTATTAGAAGTACAAGAAAGGAAATCATGTGACAGCAATCAGAAAGATCATAGACCAACGAAAAAATGAGACAGGCATCAAATTGTTTGTTTCATTTTTTCAAGCAAGCTGAAAATGGTAGCTCTTAAAATTGGACAAGATTTATACAAAGTAAGCGACAAACCCGGTGTTGGAAATATAACCAACCCAAAGCTCTGCACTATCCCAGTGCATATTGGGGTGTGACCACTCAACCCATGCCAATCGTTCCCCTTTTGGGTCCAAACGAGGGAAAGCATAGAAGTCATTACCGCTGATCAATACATCTGGCTCTGAATAAATTCTCAGATCAAGAAAACAATACATTGGCAATTTCAGTATTCGCAACGGTTTACAATTAAAATAAACCTTTATCAAAATGTCAATCAACTACTTAACTCATTCTTACCCTTAATGTTCTCTCCAATAAGGGAAACACAAACAAGTTCAGTAGTAGGCTGAACACCAGTTCCACGATGATCTGCAATAGAACGAAGTAACAAACACAGTCACGTGTAAAAAACTTAGGCAGAAACAAGTGAAAGGAAAAAAGAAAGACCGAGCTTTGAAATTCATCGTAAGTTAGAGATATACCTTCCCTTACAGTAATAAAACGGTTAAAACGTGCATCAAAAACTCCATCAGCATATCGAACAAATGGTCCGCCATAATCTGGGGTGAGAGGGACGGTAGCAGAATCTGCTAGGGAAAAGGAAGCAGAAACGTTATTAAAAGAAATTCTAATTTGACACGGGACCAGAAAATGAGAGCCAAACCATATAGCGTTTTCATCACCAAGGTACTGCACAAGCTGTAAAGTTTGTCTCATTCTGAAGAGACTCTACAAAACATGGCAAATCATTTGATGCAAAGACTGATCCTAGAGACTCTACAAAACCTGGTACATAATTTGGGGCAAAGACCGATCCTAGTAAACGTGATATTAAAAGAAAATCAACTCCAAAATAATTATGGACATACAAATACATTTTAATCTCCATCACTTTTTTCTGTGTGAAATCCTTTCCATCAACCAAAAGTATTTACCTTTTCAAAAAAAAAAAAGTATTTATGACAAACAAACTTTTAATCCAATAACGTGTTCATTATTTCAATTCTACACAGCTTTTTCTTGCAAACAAAAAGCCTGTGAGTTTGGATGTCTAGCTTAATATATTTGCAAGTCACTTTTTTCTTAAAAGCTACAACCAAACAACATTCTGTCGGTAGAATAGTGAAAGGAATCCTAACCATGAGAAACAAGAAGCTGCTTGTACAACCTCTGATCCTCGGAGTTGGAGAAAACCAGGGTTTTGCCAGATAGAGAGAAGGCCCCACCCCCATACTCCTGAGCAGTAGACCGTACCAAAAAGCCAACAGGTGTCACGTCTATTGGATCATCCCCTGCTTTATCACCTTCTCTAACAATCACACATCGCCTAAAATAACATGAATAATAAATAAATAAAAGAAAATTATTCACGTACTCAAAATCATGTAAGAAAAAAGTACAAACTGTTAGGCCACTCACACAGCCTCACACCAGTCCTCCTAAACGAAACTCTATCAAAATTTTAGAGATTAAGTTTTAGATAACTCTCTATCAATGTATCTAATATTATTCAATCTCCTAAAAATAGGAGGAACTAGGAGACTATTGTTCATCCCTAGCTCAAAGAGAGCACAAACTGCCATCAAAAGTTCCAGTTATCATCTCTCTCTCACTCATATTTAATGACCCAATTCTCCAATCTGACACTTCATATCTCAAATCCTTACCTTACCCAATTCACGTTATCCTATACGTACATATGTACTGGTCGTGGTAGAATTGAAGAGAACTCGGATAAGACAGAATTCGCTCTGGATTTGATCGAGATTTTTGATAGCTCTGGAGTCAAATTCCATCATGAATCTATTCTCATCTGGTACACCGTGCAATCCCTATTATTGCCACCTCATCTTGATTACTCGTGATCAATTGTTCAATTATTCTGTTAGAACATCATTACTATGTTTAATTAGTACAAGTTTTTTTAACTCACTACGGTTAGATCATTAGGGCACTCCCACGGCTTAGCTACTCCCTTTGTTCCATTTTTTTTCTTTCCTTTTTTGGGATGTCCCAAAATATTACCCAACCCCAAAATTAAAGGCTAGAAAACTTATAGATTTCCTAGATAACCCTTATTTAGTTAGGGGTAAATATATAAATTATTCTATAATTTGATTAGAGGCAACTTATTTTCAATGTTTCCTTAATAAGTTGGTTTTCCATATGGGACTAAAATTTTGGGACGGAATGAGTATTTTCAGAGCCCAAATTTTAACCTCCAAACCTTAAATCCTAAATAAGACATTGAGATATGGAGAATTTTAAATAAGCATTGGGGATGAACAATGGTACCCTAGTTCAAAGGGATTAATGTAGCAAACTTTCTATATTTTCAGAAGCTTGAATAGTATTAGATACGTCTATAAAATTTAACATAGGGGCTCATTTAGAACCAATGGACGGAGTGCTTTTACTACAAGTATATCCATTCACATCCCTTAAATTTGAATCCCTATTGCTAAAACTCTAAATTGAGGTTGGAAGACTTGTAATGACTATACCAGATTCCCAAAATTTAAAAAATTCCCAGGAATGAACATTGATCCCCTAGTTTGGTGTGATACTACAGGAAACCCCATTGAATGGTTTAAGGGCACACTAGGGTTAAAGCTTTAGAGCATTCCCATCAGATTCGCTATATGGGTCTTCAAATCAACCAGCCCTAGCAAAGTAGCTAAAGCTACAGTATGTTAGCGAAATTTAGAGCCCAGTGAAGTTGGGTTCAATATATTTAGCTACGCAACCATGTTAGTGTAGTAGGGCTATTACGTTAATTTAATGGTAAAAATTGGAGATATAAAAGCCCATATTTTATCTTTTTAATTTTCATTTGTTCTTTCCCTCTCTAGCTTTCATCTGTGGAGGTAATCTCCCCTCCGTCTCCTTTCTTCAATTACGAAGAGGGTTACAAGTACAGGTACCCTCATCCCTCAATCATTCTCTATCCCTCTCTCTTTTCTCCATCTATCTGGAGTCCCTCCACCACGATTGCCATCCATCTTCGCCAACACTATCATCTACCTCGCTTTTGTTTCGTTTTCAATTGTTTATTTACCATTCCATATTTTAATAATAGTTTCTATGGTTATATGGAAAAAAAAAATACCCCTAATTTCTAGTGTTTCCAATTTCATGCTATTATCTTCCAATTTTCAATTTCAATCTTTAGGGGTTTCATTTTCATGTTAGGGAAAATACCCCAATTTCTAGGGCTTTTCATAGTAGACAATGATCATCCCCGATTTTTTGTGTTTTGAATTAAGCTGAAAATTTAATTATTTAATTTCTGAAAATAGCTACTCTGTTGCAGAATTTCACTATTCATCGAGTCTAAAAAAATTTAGAAACCCATATTTAGCTGCTGAAAATAGATGTTCTGTTGGAATGCTTTTAGGGCATATATAGAGAAGGGCTACACTAGACCCCTAAAAATTTAAATAGAAAATGGGATGAACATTAGCCCTCTGGTACAAAAGGATTACTGCAGCAAATCTCCTATGTTTAAGGAGTTTGAATTGTATTAGATACACTGGTGGGGGAGTTATCTTGAATTTAATGTCTAAAATGTAATTTAGAAGCACCGGAGGGAGCGCCCTTACCGCCAACATATCTATTCTCATCACCTAAATTTTAATTCCTGTCACCCAAACTCTAAAATAGAGGCCGGAACATCGGCAATGACTATACTAGATTTTCTTAATTTAAGATTAGTATCAGGAATGAAAAGTTGTCTCCTAGTTCGAGGGAGACAATGTGGCAAACCCCATTGAATAGTTTTAGATACTCTCATACCCTAATTTTAATATTTTCAAATTTAGGATAGAGACATGTATATAGTCACTGGAGGGAGTGCCCTTATATAGAATTTATTTGGTGTTAAATG
Organism: Embelia ribes; assembly: GCA_001753735.1. Taxonomy (NCBI): domain Eukaryota; kingdom Viridiplantae; phylum Streptophyta; class Magnoliopsida; order Ericales; family Primulaceae; genus Embelia; species Embelia ribes. The sequence goes on from MKEJ01017022.1 coordinate 27,421, forward strand.
TGTGGATTTCCTGGTTAACGGTCATTTATCAATTGGGTTTAGGTTGGTATTGGTCTTTGGTACAATCCCTAGTCATGCCACCTCACTTCGCTTTACCTGTGATCGATTGTTCAGTTTTGCCGTTAGCGTATCATTACTGTGATTAATTTGGACAATTTTAGTAGCTTAACAGGGTTGTGTTTATTTTATTTGGTGATATATGGGTGGGATTTCTTGGGTAAATGGTTGCTTATGAATTGGATTTAGCTCATTCCCATCGGTGTAACTATTTTTAACTCCTACTTTTTAATCCTATACCTCAAACTCTAAAATGGAGCCTGGGCTACAAAGAATAACCACACAGACGCCCTAAACTCAAAAATGGAACTGATCATGAAAAGTAGTCCCTAGTTCAAGGGGAGCATTGTAGCAAAACCCTATTTTTTGGGGATTGAATAGTGTTTGGGTACACTAGTGGGAGGGTTCTCTTTGGTTTAATCCCCAAAATTTAGGATAACGATGGCGCACGGGTGGGAGTGCCCTAGTTTGAATTTCTCAATTGGTATTTGGCACATAAACCTTTTTCCCGTTTGTTTTTTGAATATTTTACTAGCTTGAACTCATGTATGCATTCATAAGATTGGGCCCTAAACCTTCATGGGATGACCAGCTACGATCTCAGGTTCTACTTATTTACGTGAAGCCACAACCACATAAACAGATTTGTCTCTGTGTATACAAAGTCTGTGCGGTATACTCCAGAAAATGGAAAGAGCATAAATAAAGGTGCATGAAATGCACACTGCAAAAAAATGAGGAATCAAAAAGTTGATTTACTAATCCAGTTAGTTTAGGGCTCCAGCACAATCAATATCTCTTCATTTGCTTTCTGTCAAAGAAATCCACAAAACTCAAAGGTGATCTCATAAAAACGTCTCCCCGAGCATTCAAGTTTAACGATAATCTTATGTTAGTCGTGCCTTTGTGTTTCAGATGCATGAACTGGATCCTTTCCTTGGGCATATTAGCTTTATAGAATGGTATTACAGGGAAGGTCTCATTCCTGAAAGTTCTCCACACTTTTTGAAGTCCTCCCACTCCCCTTTGAAACTTGGGATTTGTCTTTCCTTTTTTGTTTTCAATGAAATGATACAAGTGAGCATTTCCTGTTTGTCCTTCCTGCATGTGCCATGAGGTCCTCATGAAAGGAATGAACCATCAATTGCTATTTAACCTCTTGTACTTAAGACGACCCAACATGTACTATCCATACGTAATGCTTGAGCTTGGTTGGACAATTCACTTGAAATTTGGTTCTGCATTGCTGCAACCAACTAGTTTTAATCATTCTTATTACTGCACCTGGCAATTTATCACAATTTATACTTTTGAACTTTCTTTTCCTCTTTCCACCTTTAAGCTTTTGGACTCCAAACTTTAACAATGCTTTGACATCGTATGGGTGTAACCTAGTTGTTGCCAGAGCAGTTTAATCTATCTGTGTATTTACATTTCGACAGTTATAACTAGCTGTATAACTAAATGTTTTGTTGCAGGGATATGATCCGTGCTATACGTGCTTGTAAAACCGCAGCAGAGGAGCGAGGTGTCGTAAGAAAAGAGTGTGCTGCGATCCGTGCATCAATTAGTGAAAATGATCAAGATTACTGGCACCGTAATCTGGCAAAGCTCATGTTCATTCACATGCTTGGTTATCCCACACATTTTGGTCAAATGGAATGCCTAAAGTTAATCGCAGCCGCCGGATTTCCAGAAAAGAGGATAGGATATCTTGGTCTTATGTTGCTTCTTGATGAAAGACAAGAAGTATTGATGTTGGTCACAAACTCGTTGAAGCAGTATCCACTCTATGAGGGATTTTCATGTTATTCTTTTTCTGGATTTGTTTTTCTTTTGCTGATTGCCTGTTTGAGATGAATTAGCTCACAAAAAAAACTGTTACCCTGCAATTTCTAATCGTATAATTCAAGATCCTTAACTGACATGCAGAGATCTCAATCACACCAACCAGTACATTGTAGGATTAGCTCTTTGTGCTTTGGGAAATATATGTTCTGCAGAAATGGCTCGTGATCTTGCGCCAGAGGTTGAGAAGTTACTGCAGTTTCGAGATCCAAATATTCGGAAAAAAGTTAGTGTTCGTTTTCTTCATTTTATCAGTAAAGTCATTGCACTAGAAATGTTAAACATGGGTTTTTTAACTTAAAAAATATTCGGAAAAGGTATGATTAAGCTTTTGATGTAAATTAAAGTGGTGAGAGAGATGTTTTTAAATGCAACTTGCAGATGTGATGTTTTTCTCTATTTTGGCCTGCTGGCGTATATCATATATTTCTTGTCAATGTGCTCATATAATTTTTCTTGAATGCAGGCAGCACTCTGCTCCATACGGATTATAAGGAAAGTTCCAGACCTGGCGGAGAACTTTATAAATCCTGCCGCTGCGTTAGTGAAGGAAAAGCACCATGGAGTTTTAATAGCAGGACTCCAGCTATGCACAGAATTGTGTAAAGTTAGTGCAGATGCTCTTGAATATTTTAGAAAGGTATGACAATGGGCTTTGGTAACATTGTCAATATAATGAGATATTAGGCAGAAGTGCTGGGTAGGATGGGGGTTTCCTCTAAAGTTTGTGTTAGCAAAATGCTAATAATTTTGTTTTTTATTAGAGATCGTTCTTATATCTATTTTTCAGAATTGGAGTTTTGTTACCCAATTAAAATATCAAACTATAGCTAGTTATGTCCTTTTGGGCAATTATCAATGACCACCCCTGAGATTTTTCTTATTATCAGTAAGCACCCACTAGTTTCACTTTTGATCAATTAGGTACCTAAGGTTTCAATAAATTATCAAAGGGCACCATTTAATCTTTTTTAACCCCTTGGTAAGAAAACTATAGTAGAAGACAATATTTTATTTTGTATTTAGTTGTTTATTGTGCCATTAAAGATAGTAAATATATTAATAAAAATTTCTTAAAATAAGATTTCCATAAATAGTAAATAATAGTATTTCTATATGATAAAAGTTTCTGTAAAATAAATTTATTATAATAGCATCAATTAAGTTACATAAGCTGAAAACTACATTCTTATTGATTTTAATCCTGGTTGTCTGTGTAACTTCATAAATATCTATTTTATTTTAAAAATTAAATATAAAAACATAACCAAACGTATTTTGTTAATTGCCTTTTGGAATTTTGAACCAAAAATTATCTTGGTGTAAAGAATACATAATTTGGTTTTCTCACAATTTGCTTAACATTTAAATATCTAATATTTTTCTGTTTTATTTTTTAATTATTTTAGTTATTATATTTGTATAAGAAATTAAATAGATTTTCATTTTTACTTTTTATTCTCTACTCTAAGTATTTAGTTGTTTACATTCTTTGATTTTTTAATTTAATATTAAGAATTATTGGCTATTATTTTTGTTCATATATTAGTTAAAAGTGTAGGATTAATGGTAGATATAATTTTGTATAGTCAAAGTGAAGGGTAAAACAGTAATGAAAATTCAAAATTAGAAGAAAAGGTGCTCATTGATAATTTGTTGAAACCTATGGTACTTAATTGTTTAAAATTGAAACTAGTGGGTGATAACTGATAATAAGCCAAACCTCAGGGGTGGTCTTTGATAATTACCCTATTCTTTTCCCCCACCTCTAGTTCCTCAACTCTTCTCTTTCTGCCCTTTTCTTTCTGAATGATGGTTAGGGTCTTGGCTGATCTTTCCAGGGCTCCAAGCTTGGCTGCGGTTCCACTCTCAACTACAAAATAGCATGTTCGATGTTTGACATTTTAGTATCTCCTCCTGATTTGATGTCATGGCACCCCTGATTTAGTTTTTGGGTGTTTAATGATTTGGAATTTTCCTATTTAAATTGTACTAGGTGCATTTGGTTACTCACAAATGCATTTCTAGGTACTTCGGTGATACTGCGAGGATTGCTATGTAATTTATTGCTGAACGTCGTGTTGCATACTATAAACCCTTTTCTGGGTGTGTGTTGATTGTATCTTGGAATGTACATATTTTTCATCCCATGTAAATTTGCTTTATTGAGCTGAGTTTTGAAACTAATGTGGCACCTGGAAAAGTATCAGGAAGTTGCTAGCTATCTCTATCAGTTGCTTCTGTGTTTTCTATCCTTTCTTTTTTACATAGCTAGGCAGGTGTTCGAATAGATCTGGGCAGTCCCTACTGATGAATCCTTTAGTCGAGAGATAGATTCCCTTCCTGTTGAGTGGTGATAATATTAAAACTATTTCTTTTGATAAGGATAAAAATGTGGTAACTAGTTTTCCTTGTAGAATTCACTGTGATTGGGGGAGTTGGATCCGGAGAGTAAATTCCACCTTTTGACTTGTAGAAAGCCTGTCTCTTATTGAGTGGTTGTGGTCTGGGCCCTCTGGGCATCAGAGTTTCAGGGCTTCAATAAATTGCTCTTCGAAAGTGATTGTGGCGGTTTGAAGAGGAGAGAGAGAGAGAGAGAAGGTGGAAGAATTTGATCTCAGTAAGAGACTGGGAGCTGGCTTGGGGTTGGATGTCGCAGGAAGTTCACAGGCCATCTGAGTATGGGGTTTGGAGGGGCATCATGAATTGGGCTCGAACGGAGTTTTTTAGCCATGTGTTATCCCCTTGCCACAGTGCCTCCTAGGTTGACTTTTTTTTTTTCAGATTGAGGCTTTATGGGCTATTTTTACAGTTGACTATCTTTGGAAACAAGGTCGTTTGGTGCTTGATTGGTGCTGCATGTGCGACAAGGATGGGTTTACCGTCCATCTTTTTTTTTTTGCTTCATTGCAACATAGCCAGGAATTTATGGAGCATTGAGTTGTCATGTTTTCATAGTCAATGGTCAGACCTTCCATTTTTGACTTGTTGTACAGTGCTGGCATGGATAAAGAGAAGCACCGGGATTGGTATCTAGTTCCATTTTTTGTTCATATGTAGTATTTTGAGAGGAATTTCAGAGCTTTTGATAGTGTAGATGCTTTGACTACCATAGTGAAAGGGATAATCTTGTCATCCTTCTTGTCATGGTTAAAGTATGGTGTCCTATTTGATTTCTTAAGAGGAGGCTAATTTAGTAGATAGTCTCTACCTGTAAAGTTGTGCCCCCTTTACGGTACTTGATCTTCCATGCAATGCTTCATATTTCAAAGATGTTATTTTCCTCATGAAGAATGCCATAATCTTTTAGATACTAATTTTGGAAACTTAGGCATTGGTTGTAACCCAGTCTCTTTTTGGTGACATGATTACACTCTATTTTGTTTCCGGAAAATATAGACAAAGAAATTTGAGAAAGTGAAAAATGTGTTTTCATGTTCTTCCTTTTTTCTCTATCCGCTGTCTTCATTTTTGTCTATAGAACTACAAACCATCCTGTCTCTGTCAATCTCCATAAGCCAGCAGATTCTCTCTTTCTGTCTATTTTCCTCTCTTTTTCTACCTCTGCTAGCTCAGGAGATCCAATTTCTCCTATTGCGAAGCAGTCGCTGGATCCATCGAACTGTAATATCGTTGGACTTACCTTTTCTCTTATCAATCTCTTTCTATTTTTTTCTCTACAAGTTTCTTGGCTAGATTGCTGAAGACAATTTTGTGGTGGTTGGATGCCTTTATGAATATAATTGATGAAGATGGCATGAGTTCATTATCTCATCTCTGAGATGGCGATGATGTCATTTTCTATCCTTGAGTCTCTCTGGCATCTAGATCTGTCCATTTTTTTCTCTTTCAGCATTTTGATCTTTTTTTATGCTTATTTTTTATGCAGTAATTAAACATAATTTCATAACTTGAGAACAACATTTAGAGTCTTATTGCAAATGCTTTAGAGGTGAGGTTTCTGGACCTGATTTTTAAGAGATTAAACAATGGTTTAATATCTTTACTGTCACAAAGAGAATAATTTTTCTTATCCAAATAATATGACCTTCCCATCTTTTGTGCATTTGGAATAGTAGATTTTGCTGGGTCGCATTTAATTTCCTGGCCAGATTTTTAAGTTGACTACTTCTTACATCTATATATTGGTGTGATTGTAGAAATGCATGGAAAATGCTGTAAAATCCCTAAAGGATATTGCCAACAGTTCATATGCACCTGAATACGATGTTTCTGGGATTACAGATCCTTTCCTGCATATCAGATTGCTTAGGTTTTTACGGATATTGGGTCAAGGAGATGCAGATGCTAGTGATTGTATGAATGATGTCCTTGCTCAAGTAAGCTCTTAAGTTTTTTATTTTTGCTATCAATCACACAATTTTTGGGGTAAAATTAATTGTGAAGTTTATTTTTGATTACCGTTCACTGTTTCTGCAACCGACTTTCACTTGCAGATTTAACCTATTCCTTATTGAATTTGCTTTTTGCTGTGGTGCCATATCCATAAAGTCATGTTTGCTTCAAGTTTCTTCTTGTCAGCCTACTTATTTTTAATGTCATTTTACCCTTTTTGCTATAATGAAATGAACTGCCTTATTTACTTCTTGCATTTCTTAATTGCCTGCTACCTTGCTGTCGGATTACTGGTTGAGTTGAAATACAATTGAGTGCAAAAGCTGGAATTAAGTTGTGCCTCGAAGCATATTTGGTTGATGCTCCATCTAATTGACAGAGAACTCTGTTGTAATGTTTCATGCCATGTTGACTTGAATCATAGTAAATTCACTATTCTAGTTTTTGCCATCTTTTTATTGTCTCTGTGTTTCACACGTCTAATATTGTGCTACATGAAATATAATTGATAGTATTGAAGGATAATCTAATATTCATGCTCTAACCATCTGTGACGTGGCATTTTAGTAATGTTTTCTTATAATGTTTTTCCTCTTCTTGGGGAGTGAAATGTAATTGTACTATTTAGTAATATAATAATGTTAATAAGTGCCCTTAGGGCAGTGGTCAAACAGCATTAAATGTTGAATATTCCGGCGTTTGCCATGTTTTCTTATAATGCAGTGGTTAAACAACATGGCAAGTGTTAGAATCTATGTACATGTAATGTTAATAGCATTTGTCCAAAGCATGACAAAAGCTAGAATATTCATGTATTTTTTTGTTTATTTGGTAGTGCCATAAGAGTACTTGTTAACATTGGAAGAGGGACTGTAGCCTCTCCAAGATTCAATCCTGTCAGTTCAATTGGGATCTGAAGATTCAGATTTAACCAATTACATGTTACTACTTGTGCATTTGGATAAATATGGACTGTTCGATGTAGATCCAATTTGAAAAAGTCGTAGAGGCGCTGTAATTATTTTCTTCTTTTACAATTGCTGCACGCCCCCCAAGGTCCATTAACATTGCCCCATGATGTTCTTTAGGGCTAAGTAAAAATGATCCAGTTGGTGTAAGGCTATTTTGTTCTTCCTATTTATTTTATAAGTAGTGTGCTGTATTCTCCAGGTTGCAACAAAAACAGAGTCAAATAAAAATGCTGGAAATGCAATTCTCTATGAATGTGTTGAAACTATTACAAGTATTGAAGATAATAGTGGCTTGCGAGTGCTTGCTATCAACATATTGGGGAGATTTTTGTCAAACCGTGATAACAATTTCAGGTCAGTTGTCATTCCTCTTCCATCATTCTTAACCCAAGTCACTAACTTATGGTAGATGTCATTATTACGGGAGATCTAGTTGTGTGCTTGTTTTGGATGCACAATATATGGTTGGCATGATTTTATATCACTGTTTCGTGCTGACTTTGGATGTAATTTCTTGCTTCTACTAGAAAGCTTAAGTTAGATAGAATAAAGTATAGCTTTAACCGATTTGTGTAAATCATGTTGTACTCTATACCGTCATGGTAGATCCAAATTGGGTTTGACATGTTGCGTGGGAAGACCACGTCATAAGGAACGGAGCATGGCCTGAGCAGAGAGGCTACATGGAGGATCCTTGGTTACTGAAACAAGCACACAGCATTCGTAAAAAAATATCAACCATGAACATGAAGAGATTCTACTTTGGTTAGATCGAATTTGAGATTAGCTTGTTCTAATGGTGTTGTCTGAGATGATTTAGCTCATGTTACTGAGCAGCAATGCAGTCTAGAATTAAGGGGCTCAAGTCAGTTTTATCGCTCAAGATTACCACTAAGATGTTCCAGGGCCTTTAGGAATGGAGGATGGAGTGAGGGTTCATCTCAATGTTCGAAAATTCTTTTCAATGGTAAATAACACCTTGACCAATTAGAAGAGGGAGGGAGATAAAACCAAACCTTGTGTTCAATGTTGCTTAGTTTGTTCTGGAAAGACAATAGATAAATTCCGCAAGACCCTGAGGCAAGTCCACAACTTTCGTGTTCCTGTGAATCAATCTTTTCAATCGGCTAAGTCCATTGGCTAGCCTCAAGGATAATTTCATTAACTTCACGAGAAAGGCCACGTTCCTTGTTACGAGCTTGAGACCTGTGCAAGCGACTTAGCAGATTCTCCTAGACGCTAGAGCACATTTCCATTTGGCTTGGTTTCTCACCACCCGAGAACCTATATCTACTGTTACTAAATGCCCACGATTTTTGGCTTATAATTCTTTTACACCAAACCTTATTCGTGTCATTCATTGCACTCCACTCTCTTCCCTGCAGTTTCCTTGTCCTCTTCCTTTTATGCCACCGGAATATTCTGAATTGTTATTAAAAAAGCAATTTCTACTCGAATTACCCTGCCGGGTATCCTGCTCTCCTAGCTGTGCCTTCATCTTGCTGAGCCATGTGACTGTCCCCTCCTCACGTCCTGCCTATATTAATAATAAGATGATCCTCAAATGTTTCAAAATTTTGTGATCTCAAACATAAAAAATGCGAAGCTTTTTCTTAGTTTATTGAACTGTCTCTGTTTCTTATCGAATTTATCCTTTCAAGTGAATTGATAGTTTTCACTGCCCAAAATGCAACTTCTCAATATGTTTTCCCCTAATAATATGTATTTGTGTTGGTTTTCCTTTCCCTTTTTGCTGGTTTTTGGTGGGGTGGGTTG